>ONZH01003243.1:0-33170 GCA_900303285.1 Rhinella marina
TGGGTCCCCTCTTGTTATTATATCTAGAGGTCACTTAGTTTTATCCCCTGCTCAGTACCCTCCATATACGTCCACCTAGGTGAGTTTATTATTGTCTCCCATCCCCCTGTTTATTTACTTACCGACCAATCCCCATACATTGGCTACAGCGCTCTGACTAGGGGTGTGAGCATACTTGAGTCTCTGTCCTGGGTAAGAGGAGGTTGCTGTAGGATTGGGTAGTCTTTGGGGTGGGGTGTTATCCTTTTAAACACCACATGGCAGTGTGTGTCACAGCCATACTAGAGCCGGACACGCGGCCTGATACTATCAATTGGGGCCGCATCTTATATATTGTATCTCCTTTTCTTCTACCTTGTTTCTTCATGTGCAACCTCACACCATCAGTCGGGGCCGCATTCTAAATATCTTTTTGACTAGATTCAAACTCTGTTCTACTGTTTCTGTCTGCTCCTGATGATTCAGAATACTCTGTTGAAACGCATTGAGCAATGTGCAGAGCAATATGAAGAGTAATTTGAGCAACTAGGCAGAGCAATCTGCAATGAACTCTATAGTTTAGGTAGCATCAAGTTTTTCTAGAAATCAGTGCCTCTCTGACTGTGTTGGCTTAAGTGTATAGGTTAAATATATATTTTTTTATAGCCTATCGCTATCCTGGCACTACTCAGTTGTCTGCATTTGAGGGGTACATCGATATGAGACAGTTTGTCCTGACTACCCCCTTTGGACTACATTCAGTGTGACCCATTTTGAGGTTTTCTGCCTGTGATACACTAGGGTATTCCAGCCCACTTATTGCTTTTCTTTTTTTTTATTAAGTCAATAAATATTGTTATTTTTTTTTAGTATCCTTTTTCCGGCAGTCATTTGCCCCTTTGCTCTCCCTACTGATAAACCTGAATTTCTACCTATTAATTGTTATGGATAATAAATGTGCCAACTAACTGGTCTGACTTTCCTATTCCTAAGGCCTTTTTCCTGAAGGTCCCCTGCAGGGGCGTAGCTATAAGGGAAGCAGGGGAAGCGGCTGCTTTGGGGCCCCAATTCAAAAGGGGCCCATCCAGGAGAAGGACTAAAAGATTTTATTGTCAGGGCCCCCTCAACAGCATTATACAATGACATTATATACAGTGACACTGTAGATAACGTATGGAGCGGCTGCTGGGCCTCGTCTGACTACTCACAGTAGAGAAGGTTGAGAAGAAGCTGCTGGTGAAGGAGGGCCCGTTCAAAAATTTGCTGTGGGGCCCAGTCATTTCTAGTTATGCGACTGGTCCCCTGGGTTTCACCCTTTAACCCCTGGCCTTTGATGCAGGAGATCCACAAGTCTGCTAGTTCTTGGAATAGTTCTGGTGTAGTTGGTAGATAACCCACTGGGGTCAGAGACACTAGTGCAAAGCACTAAGGGGTCAGGTATGGGACACTGAATTATAGTGTGTCCATCCCAGCTACAAGAAAGCAGAGGTGACCTAGCAGAGTTGGACCCATGGTGGTGATCAAACTTACCTGGTCCCCGCCTATGGGTTCTGGATCCATCAGTCCACGGCCACCTCTGCAGGTCACAAGTCTCTTGAAATCAACATCTTGTTGACAGCAGTCACGTGACCACTGAAGCCAATCACCGGCTGCAGCAGTTACCTGTCAACCAAATGGTATGTTACTGGGTCATGTGCCGCATTGGTGACAGGTCACTGCTGTGGCCAGTGATTGGCTGCAGTGGTCACATGACCTCCATCAACAGGGTGTTGATTCTGAGAGACAGCGCTTTAGCAGTGTTTCTGCTTGTAATCTATAGCAGAAAGAAAACCTCACTAAACAGTGCATTTTTGTTGCTGAAATGCTGGTGATTAGATGCAGATTTCAATCTTTGTATTAAAAATCTGCAATGAAAACCCATGGCACTGTATAGTATACAGTAAATTGACATTCTGTAGATTTAAAATGTGCACCACAGTTCAGTTTCCACTGCAGAATTGTTGTCACATATGAATGGGAGATCACTCACTCACACTTTTTTGTTACTTGTACAATGCTGCAGATTTGCCACAAGAAAAATCCATGATGCAAATCCAGACCACAGCTAATCAGTTATGTGTGGATATAGCTGAAAGTTATCTTTGAGTTCCTCGTCTTCAACAAAATTGACAAAAATTGTCTTGTCTTCCCAAAATTCCATTCTCTCCAGTGTCCCTGTGTACACCAAACCATAACCATCTGCAAGCTTTGCTTTACAAGTTTTCTTTTCTCAAATATTGATGAAAATTGTCTGTTATTTTCTTGTCTTCACCAACATTGTTTAACCCTTTCGCGCCCGGAGGTTTTTTCGGTTATGCATTTTCGTTTTGCGCTCCCTGCTTCAAACAGCCATAACTCTTTTATTTTTCTGTTCACATAGCTGTATGAGGGCTTATTTTTTGCGGGACAAGTTGTACTTTCCAACACCACCATTTAATATTGCATATGATGTAGTAGGAAGCGGGAAAAAAATTCCAAACCGGGTGAAATTGCAAAGAAAACGCTATTCCGCTACAGTTCTAGGGGTTTCTTATTTACAGCGTTCGATGTGCATTAAAACTGATCCACTACTTTCATTCTACTGGTCAGTATGAATCCGGCAATACCTAATATGTATAGTTTTTCCTGCGTTTTCATAGTGATAAAATAATTAGAAAGTTGCCCTTTTTTTTTTTTCCTTGTCAAATCTTGACCCCTATAACTTTTTGGTATTTATGTGTACAGAGCTGTATGGGGGCTCATTTTTTGCGGGACGATCTGAAGTTTTTATTGATACCATTCTGGGGTGTGTATGACTTTTTGATAACTTTTTATTTAATTTTTTTTAGAAAAAAAAAGTGACAAAAAACGGCAAATCGCCATTTGGACGCTTTTTTCCGCCACACAATTCGCCGTATTGGAATCTTTTTTTTTATATTTTAAAAGTATGGGCGTTTTCGGTCACGGTGATACCCATGATGTCTATATTTTTAATTATACGGAAAGGGGGGTGATTTGAACTTTTATATCTTTTTTATTTTTTATATATTTTTTAACATTTTTTTTAAATTTTTTTTTTACTATTTGAAAGGTCAAATATGGGCTGATATATTGTGGCTTTTTTTTTTCTTTATGAGCAATCATGGATTTTATAGACTCAGAAATCCAAGAATTGCTCATTTCTTATCCTGGCCTGCCATCTAGTGGCCAGAAATTGCACTTTGAAAACTGTAATCCTCACCAGCGAGGATTACAGTTTTCATATGGTGTACAGACACCCCGATTGGCCACACGTGATCACGGCATCTAGGCTCCCAGGAAGACGGCGCCGATGGCGGTAAGTAGCGGCAAGTCTCTGCTGATAGAAACAGCAGAGACTTGCCGGCCATGACGCCCGCCGCACCCGCGAGCGGGCGTCATGTGCCCGCATCGCCCCAGCGCCGTACATGTATGGCGCTGGGCGCGAAGGGGTTAAACGTGTTGTCGTCAATAAACTGATAAAAGTTGTCTTTGAGTTACTTCAACAAAATTGTTTAACATCGTATAACCATCCAAAAAATCCACTCTCTCCATTGTGCTTGCATATACCAAACCATTTCCGTCCGCAAGTTCTACTTTTTCCAACTGAGAATTTTAAAAAACAAAAAAATTGGTTTGCTTTTCATTACTTCCAACAACAAAAAAACTTTTATGAGGTGTAGAACTTGTGAAGCTCCAAGGAATTGTCACTGAATCAATATTTTGCATGTTAGTAATGACACTGTACCACAGCAACAAGTCCAGGTCCTATTGACACCTCCATGTTTGTGCTGGTCTGGTTTCCATACAAGGAGCTTATCTACGTACATTCCTCCTCCCATTATGTTCTTCTCAATGGGCTTCCTCTTAGGCCTCTTTCACGCGAACGTTGTGTTTTGCAGTCTGCAAATTGCGGAGCCGCAAAAACAACGGATGGCATCCGTGTGCATTCCGTATTTTGTGGAACGGAACAGCTGGCCCCTAATAGAACAGTACTATTCTTGTCCCTAATACGGACAAGAATAGGACATGCTCTATTTTTTTTTGCGGGCTACGGAACGGAGCAACGGATGCAGACAGCACACGGTGTGCTGTCCGCATTTTTTGCAGGCCCATAGAAATGAATGGGTCCGCATTTTTCATGTGAAAATTGCAGATCGGAGCCCGTAAAAACAACGTTGGTGTGAAAGAGGCCTTAGGCAATGGCATATTCCACAGCAGTTTAACCTCTTGCCTACCGCTGCACGACTTTATACGTCATGGTGGTAGGCTTCTATCTGTAACATGACATATAAAAGCACCAGGTAACATATAGCTCTAGCAGTGGCCCATGCCACTGCAGATCGTTGTGACTGCGCTGCATTAGACAGCTGCGGTCACAGGGAGAAGTGCTGAGACCAGCAGTAGCAGTCTAAGGGCTCGTTCACATCACCGTCATGGATTCCGTTCTGGCTTTCCGTTATAACATCGTTATAACAGAAAAAAATGGAATCCATATGACGGAAATCAAAACGGACACCTTTAGAGGCATTCCGTTTTGATCCGTCATAATAGAAGTAAATAGGCAAGCATAACAGATCCGTCTGGTTTCTGTTATGCTGGACGGAAAACAAAGTTCTGTCGGCAGCGCTTTTCTTGATGTAAGAGCGTCCCCTGCTTAGTTTTTGCAATGGTATAGTCGAATTTGTTCAGACATGAACACATTTCATTTTAAAAATCTAGGTATTCATTTTAGTTATATTTTGTATAACAGGGTTTTTTTTCTGCATAAAATAAACAAACGCACGCATATTTTTTCTTTTACAAAAAAACTGAAAAAAAACCCTCAAAATGTCCAAATTTCCCCAAGATGAATACCTTAGGGGAACAACATAAAAAAGTCACTTTGAAGGCGCTTGTAATATTTTGGCGCTGTACATTTTTCTGGCATTACGGTGCCATAGAACCAGCAATAGAAAAATAGGTTGCCAAAGTCCAAAATACGCTTCAGTCATTTGAAGTCTTGTGGTGGGCCCAGCCAGTAGATAAATTACATAAATGGCATCCATTTTCACAGTACAAACGTACGGTAATGGTTTTAGAAATGTTTTGTCTTTAACCTTTTGTAATAGTTAGAAAAAAATTGATAAGAAATGAAAAATATAACTTTTCAGTTTTTCATTAAATATTTTTTTTTTTAAATATCCATCATCTAATGGCATAAAAAAAAGGTCCAAGGTGTTCCGTGAAATATAATATCAAATACATGTGGGTTGGCTCAGAAACTATTCAGTTATTTGCAGTTAGATAGGCCCATTACTACAACTGAAAAATTGGTCTGGTAAGGAAGAGGGATAAGCACTCTGGTAATGAAGCGATTAAAGACATTATCATCACTTGCTGTACCCAATGGAGCTCACAACCTAAGTTGTTTGGAGTGTGAAAGAAAACCAGAATACCTGGAGGAAACCCAAAACAAACATGGGGAGAACATGTAAACTCCATGCAGATGTTGTACTTGGTCAGCTTCGGACATAGGATGTAGACAAGAGCATCATACACCAGTTCTCAGGAATGGAAAGTTTCTGATTCGGGTAGAACTGATTTGTACCCTGTTCTATCTCTATTAAGTAAATAGCATGCTGATACATGGAGCTATGTAAACCATGAAGAAGCCACAGGGCTTGTAAAAGTGCTGCAGTTTAAACAGCTGATCACTGGGTGTGTGAGAATCGAATTTCCACTGGTCTGATATTGATGGCCTGTCCTGAAGACAAGTCTTCAATATACTTACTGTGCCAATAAATCAATTTAACCCCTTGGCAATATTTTCTGTACATGTATGCCACAATATTGGAAGGGGGCTATGGCACTGGGCCCACTCCATACAGTGATGGCTGTGTATCATAACTGACACCATTGCACAGTGACAGTATCAGAGATTACACTGATCTTGGTAATTTAACCCTTCAGATGCCACTGTCAATAGTGAACATGGCATCTGACCAGTTAGTCAGAGACAGGAAGCTCCCTCTGACCGTTGATCATCCCCCTGCATCAATCAGTTCTTATGGTAGCCTGTACCTTGTGAAGGCTCTAAGGCCTTATTTTTTATTTATTTATATATATTAGAGAGTCTGACATCACAATTCTGGACTATTATCTGCAGTACTGTATGAGAAGTACTGTACATAAGAGTCCAGATCAGTATTTTTTACTTGCCTACAGCACTCTTCTATGAGCACTCAAAGCTGCACTGAAATCAATGGTCCAGACTGCTGGGCTCACACTCAGGAGTCCTTTCCAATCTATGCACAAACTCAGTACTAAAGGGGTTCTCCGGGAATTAAAAATATGAAAATACTTAAATATTACTTTATTATAAATATATTCCCAAATACCTTTCATTAGTTATAATGGTCGTTTTGTCTAGGGAACAATCATTAGGAGAAATAAAATCCTATTAGTGCACACAAAACCTGTCCTAATCACACAGCAGGATGAGTTACTTCACAGCACTGAGCTAAAGAGCTGTCTCATCCTCTACTTGTCAGGTATTATGACCCTCAACAGATTTTCAGCTGAATCTCTGTAGGAATGGAGTTCATGAGGAGACATGAAATACAGAGAGGAGGTGGGGGTAATGAGCAGCAGCACTTGTGTGCAGTCTCCATGAGCACAGCCCCACATTTCTACCGTGCTCTCTATACTTCACGTCTCCTCATGAACTCCATTCCTACAGAGATTCAGCTGAAGATCTTATCAGCTATATTTAGGATCATAATCCCTGATAAGCAGAGCAGAGAGGAGAATGAAGGAGCTCTTTACCTTAGTGTTGTGAAGTACTTTGTCCTCCTGTGTGATTAGGACAGGTTTTGTGCGTACTAATAGGATGGCGGTCATTTTATTTCTCCTAATGATTTCTCCCCAGACATAACGAGCCATTATAACTAATGAAAGGTATTTGGGATTATATTTATAATAAAGTAATATTTACGTATTTTTATTTTCTTAATTCCCGGAGAACCCCTTTAATGAGTATACTTTAGCACAGCGTTAGGCCTCTTTCACACGAGAGTGACGGATTAGGTCTGGATGCGTTCAGGGTGCGTTCAGGAAAACTCGCACCATTTTGCAAGCAAGTTCAGTCAGTTTTGGCTGCGATTGCGCAGTTGTTCAGTTGTTCATTTTTTTCCATGCGTGTGCAATGCGTTTTGATGCGTTTTTCACGTGCGTGATAAAAAACTGAAGGTTGACAAACAACATCTCTTAGCAACCATCAGTGAAAAACACATTGCATCTACACTTGCTTCAGGATGCAATGCGTTTTTCACTGAAGCCCCATTCACTTCTATGGGGCCAGGGCTGCGTGAAAAACACAGAATATAGAACATGCTGCGTTTTTCACGCAACGCAGAACTGATGCGTGAAAAAAATGGGTCAGGATTCAGTGCGGGTGCTATGCGTTCACGTCACGCATTGCACCCGCGGGGAAAACTCGCTCGTGTGAAAGGGGCCTTAAACAACCCAGCACGGGAGTCGGGGCAGTAGGAAAATAAAAAATACCAATCTAGACTTGTTATCTAAGGTATTAGTAATATAGTCAAGAATTGAGGTGATAGATTCACTGTGGTAGGGCTTGATAAGAAGACTTCACAAGCACCTGCAATAACAAATGATTGTAGTTCATGCTAATAACAATCACATATTCAAGTCCAAGGGGGCTAACAAATAAAAATTAAAAATAGGAAAAACTGTTTTTAAAAATATAAAAAAACTAAAATATAAAAGAAATTCAATCATCTTCCTTTTCCAAATTTACATTAAAAAAAACAAACAAAAAAATAAACAGGAGAACTTTTTAGGCCTATGAATTTCAGGACAGCCACCTTATCCCTAGATAAAGAGTTCTCTGCCTTCTGGAGCAAAGCTCATCTGCATAGATTGCCCTGATAAATCTGCCCGCTTTCAAAAGCAAAGCAATTCTATGAAAAAAAATTCAATAAAATAACAATATTAAATAAATAATTGAAATGAAAAGGTTCATAATGAAAGCCAGCTTAAATGATCCCCTTGTGACACATATGCAATTATGATAATCTTTCTTAGTTATAATGGAAGAACATATCAGACAATACTACATGCCTGATACTCTTATATGATTCTTTAAGTGAAATGCCACACTGATAATTAACTGTATTGACAGATAATTAAAAGGAATAGCAAATTTAAGCCTCCAAGGACATGAAAAGACAACTTCTAAAATATTCCTAGCACATATTTTACTAGAATATAATTGGTCCAGTCTTCTTTTTAACTACTTTTTTCATTCTTATTTATTATGGAAGTACAAAGAAGTTGGCAGGGTTAATTTTTTAATTGTTACTCAAGGAACTTAGGCAACTCGACATAGTGTTATGCCAATGTGATCATGAGGGCATTGCTACAGAGGCTGTACTATCACCAGCTAAAAAGATATATGGTCTTCAAAAAGGCCAATTTATGAAATAAAAACTGCATTCAATGTACAGTGTATGTGCTTTATATGGAATAAAGTGAACTTTTGATCTCTATCTGGAGCTTGGTGCAGTGGCCTTTTCTTCTTGGATTACTACAGACGTCTAGGTAGAACTAGGAGTCATTGATTCAAAGCCAATATTCAAAGCCAATTTTGGATTATTTGAAAAGAGATACACACCACATTCCCGCCTTCCTGTTAAAGGGAAAATGATGTATTGTTTAACCACTTCAATAGCTTTTTTTTTTGTTTTTCCCTATCTTCATGGAGCCATGGCTTTTTTTTTTTTCCATTCATGTATCGATATGAGAGCTTGTTCTTGTGGGACATGTTGTACTTTTTAATGCCTCCATTTAAAGTGGCATACAATGTAGTAGGTAGTGGGAAAAAATTCCAAATGGGGTGGAACCGGAAAAAAAAATGCAATTTCTCCACAGTTTTACGGGTTTTGTCCCTCAGCGTTCCCTTTGCGGCAAAACTGACCTGTGCCCTTCATTCTCTGGGTCAGTACGATTACCACATATGTATAGGTTTTTTATGTCTAAATAGTGTAAAAATGAATTGAATCTTTGACCAGATTCTGACGCCCATAACTTTTTTTTTATAGTCATTTTTTGCAGGATTAGGCCTCTTTCACACGAACGTTGTGTTTTGCGGTCCGCAAATTGCGGATCCGCAAAAAAAAAGGATGACGTCCGTATGGCATCCGTTTTTTTTGCGGATTCATTGTAACAATGCCTATCCTTGTCCACAAAACGGACAAGAATAGGACATGTTCTATTTTTTTTTTTTTTGCGGGCTACAAAACGGACATACGGATGCGGACAGCATACTGTGTGCTGTCAGTATTTTTTGCGGACCCATAGAAATGAATGGGTCCGCATTTTATCAGCAAAAAATGCGGCTCGGAGCCCGCAAAATATACTGTCATGTGAAAGAAGCCTTATCTGTAGCTTTTATTGTTTTATTTCATTTTGGAGTGGGTGTAACTTTTTGATCACAGTTTATTACATTTTTTGCAATTTCCTTTTATGGGACTGAGAGACCACTGTCTACTGTACATCGTTCCCATAAAAGTGAATGGAGCAGTGGACCAACATGTGCACTACTGTCCCACTCACAGAAAAGACTCTGGGATTCTCTGTTCTCAGTTCATATGAATACTCTTTAGCGATCATCTGGCAGTGTATTACTGATGCTAATTACCCAATGAATGAGCAAACGGTTGTTCATCGGGTAATAGGGATCTTTTAACATGTTAAAAAATCCTGGTTTGCTAGCAGTAGATTGCGCTGTGTAGTCGCTCTGCTGCCAGTAGAGATGAACGAAATTATGAAAAATTAGATTTTTTTTTTTTTGTAAAATTTCACAAAGAAACGTTGCAGCTTTTTTGCTCTTGGTTGTACATGTGAGTCATGAGATGACCAACATTCAAAACAACATGTTTGTGTGGTCATCCAGTGGGTGTGTATGAATTGCAGCCTATCAAGGGTTTTGCTAGCATGTCTCATTATTATATAGAACTGGTTTCAGGAGAAATTTGAGTCCTTAATCAAACTGGAATTGAGGCCACGCCAGTATTTCTCAAAGAAAGCAGCCATGTTAATTTAATCTTACACAAACGCTTAAATTCAATGGCAAGCAAAAGATTAATTTATGCAACAAAATGTAACGTAATTCATTTCTATGTAAAACTATTTAGAAAATGATCAAGATGAAAAACTCACCAGTACAGTTGGAAACAATAACTGTATGCGCCTTGCTCTTTGCCCATATTGTTCTTATCACAATGAAATAAATTACACTGTTGAAAAATAAAGTGAAATTGTAAGAAAAAAAAACCTCGAACAGCTGCTACATAACATAGCTTAAACATTTTGCCACTCTGTTTTATAACATAAAACTAAATGGTCTGTACTGGAAGAGCACACCAGACATACAAAATTGAATTTACTGTAATTACAAAACACATCAGCCTGATATATCTTCCTAACAACTAAAAAGAAAAAAAGGCTGTGCAACATGCTTTAAACTACACCAGCTCCATTGCTGTCATAGTTTAAGACCAGTTTATGGCGTGGAAAATGATTAATGAGACGGTATGCCCCCCCCCCATCGCCACCCAAACTACGTCCCCTTTTTCCACCATCTTGGAAAAGTGGGGGTGAGCTGGCAAAAGTCACAGATTTTGCCACAAAATTGGCAACAAAAATACACCAAAAGGTGGTGTAAAAACAATAATAAATGACCCCCTTTGGGTTTAAGGGGTTTTCTGAGATTTTTGTAACTGATGACCTATCCTCTGAATAGGTCATTATGAACTGATTTGATAGTGGGGATCCAACACCCTGGACCCTTACTGATCATCTGTTTGAGAAGACGCAGTGCTCACAGTAGTGTCGCAACCTTCTCTTAGCTCACCAAGCACAAGCCCATGTGACTGATGAATGTGATGTCTCATAGCCTAGGCAAAACTGCTAGAATGCCACAGCATTAGGCTACTTTCACACGAACGTTGTGTTTTGCAGTCTGCAAATTGCGGAGCCGCAAAAACAACGGATGGCATCCGTGTGCATTCCGTATTTTGAGGAACGGAACAGCTGGCCCCTAATAGAACAGTACTATTCTTGTCCCTAATACGGACAAGAATAGGACATGCTCTATTTTTTTTTGCGGGCTACGGAACGGACATACGGATGCGGACAGCACACAGTGTGCTGTCCGCATTTTTTGCGGACCCATAGAAATGAATGGGTCCACATTTTTCATGTGAAAAATGCGGATCGGAGTCTGCAAAAAATACGTTCGTGTGAAAGAGGCCTTACTGCGAGCACCGGTGCCTTCTCAAACAGCTAATCTGCAGGGGTCCCAGGTGTCGGAATCTCAGAAAACCCCTTAAAGGGAACCTGTCATCTCCGAAACACCCCCTGAACTAGAGTAAGCATTGTATAGTGTAAGTGATGCTGAATCCAAACATGTAATTTTTATCTTCATGCTCACTTCCATTCCGACGCTGTGCTACCACAAACCAGCAGTAAATTGCATTGAGAGGACTCTTTGAGTCCTCTCCATTATGTGAGTGAGCACTGGAGTCCACTGAGTGCATTTTACTGCAGGTTTGTGGGAGCACAGCATCAGAATGGAAGTGAGTATGAAGATAAGAATTACATAACCGGACTCGACATCACTGACACTATACACCGCCTTCTAGTTTGGAGGGTGTTTCAGAGCTGACAGATTCCCTTTAAGTCCACACAGAGACACTTAAAGGGTTTCTGTCACCTCCTGTCCCTACTAAACAGGAAGACATTCTCAATGTGCCAATGTCACTGTCACATGTCAAGTCTGCTATTTATTTTCTTTACAGTGTCCCCGTTTTTTCTTTAATTTAACCTTTTATAATATGCTAATTAGCCTCCTAGGAGCATGGGGGGCGTTGCCCCTGCTCCTAGAGGCTCCATTTGCCCACCTTAGTCCACGCCCTTTTCTTCCTGAGTGACAGGCCAGGCCAGCGTTCGGACTAAGGCGGGCAAACGGAGCCTCTAGGAGCAAGGAGGCTAATTAGCATATGATAAAAGGTTAAATTAAAGAAAAACGGGGACACTGTAAAGAAAATAAATAGCAGACTTAGACTGAGGTAACATTGGCATATTGAGAATGTCATCCTGTTCAATAGAGGAAAACGAGGTGACAGAAATCCTTTAAAGGGAGTCTGTCACCTCATTTTCACCAATATAACTAAGAGCACTGCCCCACAGAAGATTGCATACACATCCTATACATACCTGTGTGCACTCTGTGTCTGTATTACATGTCCAGGAAAAGCACTTTTATTCTGCAGGAAAACAGCTCCCAAGTGCCCAGCTCTGCTGCTGCAAGTGCTCAAAGCAAACCAGACTGAAGGGGGGAGGGGTGCTTTAGCTGCCCATATCTTGGGATTGGTAGCAGATAGATCGGTTCTGAGCTTCTTTGAAAGCTGGCATTCCAAGCTTTCAAATGATACCAAAATCATAGCATTATATCCAGTATATCAGAAGATATAGCTGTTAGAAATCGAGTCGGGAGAGAAAGCTGTTTTTAGTTTCACTTTCAGCCAGGCACTTGGGAGCTGTTTTCCTGCAGAATAAAAGTGCTTTTTCTGGACATGGAATACAGACACACAGTGCACACAGGTATGTCTGGGACAGTGGCGTAACTACTGGGGAAGCAGGGGAAGCGACTGCTTCGGGGCCCGGGCTGACAAGGGGCCCGGCCGCCCGGGAGCAGAGTCTTAGTTAGATAACTTAATATCATGATTGCAATTGTTTTTCAGGGCAGGCTGGGCCCTTCACTTATAGTGCGGTCACATTGGGGGCCTGCGGCCGGCCTTTTGTCCATCATCATCCTTCCCCCCGCCCCCCATCAGGCTCGGACTGGCCCACTGCGGAGCCGGTGCCTAGTTACAGTCTACAAATTAATCAGCAGCAGCAGGCAGCCACAGCTTTCTGCTGGCAAGCGCTGCTGCCTGCCACTTCAATAGGAAGAGCAGAGCTTCACAGAAATACAGAAGGTGGCGAGATGACCTTGACTGTAACAATCACATCGCCACTTAACTTGCCCTGCAGTGATACTTGCGCTGCCATTTTTCAGTGGGCCGCAGGCTCCGCCTCTTGATCTGTGCGGTGCGGTACCTGCGCTTCCTTTTCCCTGCGCTGCACACACACTGTGTACTCATAGAGCCCTGTCTCCTGCCCATATTGTGGAATCTGCAGAGTGCGGCAGCGGGCTTTTACTGTCTCCTGAGTGTGCAGATGTGCTGCTGGTGGTCCTGCTGCTGTGTCCCGCTGCTGTGTCCCCCATGAAACAGAAGCTGCCACAGGTTGCCTCTAGTTGCCCAAGACAGTATGATAAAGGTAAATCTATAGTTTAATAAAAATATACTTTCACATTTTACTGCATTCCCCTCTGGAAATTACAAATCCTAACATGCCCTGTGAGATGCAAACCTTCAGGACCTGCTGGGAGTTGTAGTTTTCCTGCAACATGCTGTAATTTTATATCACAATTATGATTGCATGCTACAAAAATTTTAAATAATATTGCTTAAAAAGTCATACACACTCCAACATACTGTATCAATATAGAGTACAGATAGTCCTCACACAACTCCGTAGACGTAAATGTAAAAAAAATACAGTATTTTTGGTTTCATTTTGTGCTTTAGCTGTTTCTTTTTTTTTTCTTTTAGTATTAACCTGTAGGATACCTAGGTTTTAAGTTAAAAAAAATGTAGCTTTCCCATGGAGGGAGGCTCTGTTCTGAATATGCGCATGAGGATATATTATATAGGAAAAGGAGGGCGTGGTAGCCTGGCCTGGTCTGAGAGAATGATCGTGACTAGCCATAGGAGTGGAATTTGCACGGGAGGAAGGAGTTGCAAAGTGGGGGGGGGGGGGTGTTGGGGGGGCCCCATACAAAAATTTGCTGTGGGGCCCAGTCCCTTCTAGCTACGCCCCTGGTCTGGGATGTGTATGCAATCGTCTGTGGGGCAGTGCTTTTAGTTATATAGGTGAAAATGAGGTGACAGACTCTCTTTAAGAAGGGTTTATTTGATTGTAATGCCACAAAAAAGTAGTAATACCTCACTCATCGCACTGTTCTGACCAATAGAGGAGTTTTTGGTGTTATTCCTGGGATTGGTTAGCTGATGTCAAGCTCAGGGGTGGTAAGTGTGACACACATGCATTGCATAATATTTGAAATGCACGCAGCACATCAACTGGAAATATTTTCTATGTGTGCCCCACATATTCATGCTAGTTTTAAACCTGTTTTTTTTTTTACTTTTTTAAATTTCTCATTTCACTGTTTAGTACATGAAATAAAATAAAATAAATATTAAATAAATATAAATATTGCTGTTTTCACAGTGAGCCTTACAGTAGACTGACATTTCCAATTCTGCAGTTCTCTTCTAAGCAGTCTTCTCATTATCATTTCAAACAGGATTACAGTAAATTGTTACACTTCTATTATAAAACTGATATCTTGGTCATATAACTCAGAACAAAATGTGATGGCCAGGGGTATAACTACCGCTATAGCAGCCATAGTGGCTTCAACGGGGCCTTCAGCATAAGGGGGCCCAGCTGCTAACTACACTGTAAGAGCTGAAGGACTTGTGATGATATCAGTGTCACGTGATCATTGCAAGAGTGAGCGGAGCTCAGCAGTGGAAAAGAGAAGTGGTTGTTAAGGACCTGTGATGACATCATGAGAGCTTTGTGTAGAGGAAAAGAATGCAGAGAAGCAATGGATTCAATGTAAGCCAGAGAAATGCTGGAAGTTGTAGTTCTGCAATCTTATACCTCCTCCCCATAATATCCTCTGATGTAATAAAAGTGCAGTAAGTTGGGGAGTTGTAATGTCCTCTGATATCACGCAATAACAGCCTGGACATGCTGGGAGTTGTAGTTCTATTCTCTTATATTTCCACCCCGTAATGTCTGCTGATATCATATAATAATAGCCTGTGCTTGGAGATATAGTCCTCTCCTCTTATACCTCATTGACTGAAGTTTTATATATACAGTGCCTTGCGAAAGTATTCGGCCCCCTGGAACTTTTCAACCTTTTGCCACATTTCAGGCTTCAAACAAGAAGATATAACATTTTACGTTTTTGGTGAAGAATTAACAACAAGCGGGTCACAATTGTGAAGTGGAACGAAATTTATTGGATCATTTAAACTTTTTTTGTAATAATAAAACTGAAAAGTTGGGCGTGCAAAATTATTCGGCCCATTTACTTTCAGTTCAGAAAACTCACTCCAGAAGTTCATTGAGGATCTCTGAATGATCCAATGTTGTCCTAAATGACTGATGAAGATAAATAGAATCCACCTGTGTATAATCAAGTCTCCATATAAATACACCTGCTCTGTGATAGTCGCAGGGTTCTTTTTAACCCCTTCAACCCCGGGCCTGTTTTCACCTTCCTGACCAGGCCATTTTTTGCAAATCTGACATGAGTCACTTTATGTGGTAATAACTATGGAACGCTTTTACTTATCCAACCCATTCTGAGAATGTTTTCTCGTCACATATTGTGCTTCACGACAGTAGAAAATTTGTGAAAAAAAAATTTCATTTTTATTTATAAAAAAAATACCAAATTTACCAAAAATTTTGAAAAATTAGCAAATTTCCAAATTTCAATTTCTCTACTTTCAAAATACATAGTAATACCTCCAAAAATAGTTATTATTTTACATTCCCCATATGTCTACTTTATGTTGGCATCATTTTATAAATGTCATTTTACTTTTTTATGACGTTAGAAGGCAAAATTTCAACAAAATTTCCAAAACCATTTTTTAAGCACCAATTCAGATATAAAGCTATTTTGAGTGGCTTACGTAATGTAAACCACCCATAAATGACCCCATTTTAGAAACTACACCCCTCAAATGATAAAAAACTGCTGTTACAAACTTTGTTAACCCTTCAGGTGTTCCACAAGAATTAATGAAAAATGGAGGTGAAATTTCAAAATGTCACTTTTTTGGTAGATTATTCATTTTAATATTTTTTTTCTTGCAAAACAGCAAGGGTTAACAGCAAACTATACCTCAATATACAGTACAGACCAAAAGTTTGTACACACCTCATTCAAAGAGTTTTCTGTATTTTCATGACTATGAAAATTGTAGATTAAAACTGAAGGCATCAAAACTATGAATTAACACATGTGGAATTATATACTTAACAAAAAAAGTGTGAAACAACTGAAAATATGTCTTATATTCTAGGTTCTTCAAAGTAGCCACCTTTTGCTTTGATTATTGCTTTGCACACTCTTGGCATTCTCTTGATGAGCTTCAAGAGGTAGTCAACTGAAATGGTTTTCACTTCACAGGTGTGCCCTGTCAGGTTTAATAAGTGGGATTTCTTGCCTTATAAATGGGGTTGGGACCATGAGTTGTGTTGGGCACAAGTCAGGTGGATACACAGCCTACTGAATAGACTGTTAGAATTTGTGTTACGGCAAGAAAAAAGCAGCTAAGTAAAGAAAAACGAGTGGCCATCATTACTTTAAGAAATGAAGGTCAGTCAGTCCGAAAAATTGGGAAAACTTTGAAAGTGTCCCCAAGTGCAGTCGCAAAAACCATCAAGCGCTACAAGGAAACTGGCTCACATGAGGACCGCCCCAGGAAAGGAAGACCAAGAGTCACCTCTGCTGTGGAGGATAAGTTCATTCGAGTCACCAGCCTCACAAATCGCAGGTTAACAGCAGCTCAGATTAGAGACCAGGTCAATGCGACACAGAGTTCTAGCAGCAGACACATCTCTACAACAACTGTTAAGAGGAGACTGTGTGCAGCAGGCCTTCATGGTAAAATAGCTGTTAGGAAACCACTGCTAAGGACAAGCAACAAGCAGAATAGACTTGTTTGGGCTAAAGAACACAAGGAATGGACATTAGACCAGTGGAAATCTGTGCTTTGGTCTGATGAGTCCAAATTTGAGATCTTTGGTTCCAACCACCTGGTGTCTTTGTGCGATGCAGAAAAGGTGAACGGATGGACTCTACATGCCTGGTTCCCACCGTGAAGCATGGAGGAGGAGGTGTAATGGTGTGGGGGTGCTTTGCTGCTGACACTGTTGGGGATTTATTCAAAATTGAAGGCATACTAAACCAGCATGGCTACCACAGCATCTTGCAGTAGCATGCTATTCCATCCGGTTTGCGTTTAGTTGGACCATCATTTATTTATCAACAGGACAATGACCCCAAACACACCTCCAGGCTGTGTAAGGGCTATTTGACCAAGAAGGAGAGTTATGAGGTGCTATGCCAGATGACCTGGCCTCCACAGTCCCCAGACCTGAACCCAATCGAGATGGTTTGGGGTGAGCTGGACCGCAGAGTGAAGGCAAAAGGGCCAACAAGTGCTAAGCATCTCTGGGAACTCCTTCAAGACTGTTGGAATACCATTTCAGGTGACTACCTCTTGAAGTTCATCAAGAGAATGCCAAGAGTGTGCAAAGCAGTAATCAAAGCAAACGGTGGCTACTTTGAAGAACCTAGAATATAAGACATATTTTCAGTTGTTTCACACTTTTTTGTTAAGTATATATATGTTAATTATATGTTAATTCATAGTTGTGATGCCTTCAGTGTGAATCTACAATTTTCATAGTCATGAAAATACAGAAAACTCTTTGAATGAGAAGGTGTGTCCAAACTTTTGCTCTGTACTGTATATATATATATATATATATATATATATATATGTTCATATATGTTCCCTTTAAAAATTAAAGGTGAGAAACACAGTTTTATGCTACAGATTCAAACGTTACTCAGAAGTAAAGGTTTATTTTAAAAAGGACCATAAATAGCACAAAACCAATCTACCATGACTGTAAGATTATATATTTATAGTGCACTTCACAATGAGTAAATCGATTTGAAATCTGGAAACATGCAGTACAGTACTTTAATGTTGCTATTATTTTAGTGAGATACAAATAGGAACCTTGTAATTCATAATATTCATAATATATTTTTACCATGGATAAAAGGCAAGAAAATCATATCACATAAATGGTATCTAAGCAACATTTGTTAATGCCATTTAAAAATGACAGTGTATTAAAAAATGAACAAATGCTATTTAAAAGCAATAAAATATTCAGTTTTGGTTTTGCTTAACCCCTTAGCAACCACCAATAAAACTTTTACAGAAGTTATTAAGATTTGCACATATGCCATTTCATGGTAGATTTCCGAGCTTCTGCCCCAATTGCTGAAATTCTGACAGAGAAATCTCCAATTCTTGCTTTTGAACCCTTAGATGCCGTGGTCAATAATAGGATGCAGTGACCAGGCTCCTTAGTGCTTTCAGTAGGAGGGGTCTCTCTCTTTCACCCCTATCGCCCCTGCACAATGTGATCATGGCATACTGGTGTGATTAGGGTTGTGCGAATCGCTTTTCGGACCTAAGATCCAAAGTCAATTCGTTCATCAACTTTGTTTTAATGCTGTACAGAGACCTGTCCGAATCCAAATCCGAAGTTGGGTTTGGCACCGACTGGTACTTCGGACTTTGGATTGCTGTTTTAAAATGATTTTAAAGTTGTAGAATTGAAGGCCGAAGTTCTTCACCGAAGTCTCGCGCAACTTCGGACTTAACAAAGTTTACCTCTCGGAAGCTCATGAATTTTAATGCTGTATGGAGACAGGTCTCCATGTAGAATTAAAATTAAATTGAGTAACAAATCTTGGATCCGAAGCGTGATTCGCTCACCTCAAGTTGTGACAGCAGGCGAAGATCTAAGAACAACCTCTGGGTCTGCCAACTATGAAAGTCTATTAAGCCCTTGAGGCAGTCTCTAATAGGTTGCCATTCAGTGTAAAATGATGGGCATAATACAAGCTCTACTTAGGGTCTAATAGCTCCAGCGCATGCCAGCGAATTCCCATATTAATGAGCTCACGGCTCTCTCCACCAGGTTTTTCCATATGAATCAGCAGCAGGTAGGCGGGGAGAGCCATGAGCTCATGAATATGTAGACTTGTTAGGTATGAACTGGAGCTGTTTAGCACAAGATTTAAATAAAGTGACCTAGGATTTTGCTGAGGAGATCTTTCACTAGTTTATGTTGCCCTTAGTTGGGACACTATAACTGGGGACAAACTTCCAGCATATTATGTTAGTGATCAAGTGAAAGGATGTCCAAGACTTTGACTAAAGAATGTAGTGAATAAAAAAAAATAAAAAAATCATTATTTCAAAAATCCCAAGTAAAAAAGCAAAGACATTCCCTACAATTACTTTTATGGGAAAAAAACTTATTTGTATTGACCTAATCTATAAAATGATCACGTTTATCTCACACAGAGAATGCTGTAAACCAAACAAAAAAAGCTAAAATTACTTTATTTTCTTCATTTGCATTGCAAAAAATGAAAAAGCAATTACATAATTATATACTCTAAAATGATATTAATAAAAACTATAACTCCTTCTGCAAAAGTCAAGTCCCCATACAGCACTGTCAATGGTAAAATACTAAAATTATGGCTCTTAATCTTTCAAAACAAAAAATATAAAAAGATAGTAAAAAAAAAAAAAACAATACTAATACTATATACAATACTATATTAATTTGGTTTCACCACCAACAGAATAAGTTTTTCATGTTATTTATACCGCATGATGAATGCTGTACAAAGTGTTGGAATTACAGTTTTTAGATCATTAATATATCTTAAAATGGTACTATTAAAAATGCAACTTGCCCTGCAAAAAACAAGCCCTCCATACAGCTATACTGATGGGAAATAAAAGATATGGAACAACGGAAACAAAAATGTCTTGGTCTTTTAGACCATTTTCTTGATGTACATGTTAGAATATAAGTGCTTTGCAGTGTTAGAGTACCTTCCTCTACTGAAAATGAAGTTGTCAAGGTTCAAGCCATCAATCACACACAGAGTTGGTGTACAATAGAGTCCAGGTTTCCCCTTCCTCAGTGTTTATTTATACACAAAGACACAAACACAAAGCCAATCAAAGGTTTATGGTATAGAACACTGACCAATCAGATTATAGATAACAGGGCATGATAGCCTCATGTCAGGACAGAACGAGCAGGTTGTGGTGGAATGTGTGGACGAGGTTTGTGTGGTTTCGCCTTTAGCCCATGGCAAACTAAACAAGTCTTGTTGCCCACCACCCCCCTCCCCACCTTTATTGGAATGTCCTTAAGCAGTTTGGAAAAGCTTGCTTAGAGACGAGATGGAGTCAGCTACATTAATAATTGTGACAAGATGGAGTCGGTTACTTTAACAATTCCCCTCTTTTTTTACAAAACTCTTAAGACATTCTATCTGTCCCTTATCCTGTCCCTTCATCTGTGATATTCTACCCCTATGATCCCAGCAGCCCCTGATGGTGGGACTCTGGAAACTCTGCAACCTTGCCCTGCCCTAGTTATCCCTTATTCTCCCTACCACTAACTGGGCGATGATAACGAGGGGTTTCTGCAATAGACACAAAATATCTAGAATGTTCAGGTTCCATCCGTCACACACAGGGTGTTTTCTGTTGTTGTTCTGGGTGAAGGGAGTGGGGATGATTGGCTTGTGCATAGGTTGAGTGAGCTGTAGACCTTTCAGATCTGTTTCGTTGTAATTATTTATGGGCCTCGAGGAAAACACATGGACATGAATAGGTGAGATGATTTGTTGGTAATACACAAAACACATTTTATAGAACATACAAAAATAACAATAAACGAAAACAAGAAATGTCCCCATTAAAATACACAAAACACAGAATACATAGCAAGGCTGATGAGTGCTGTGAAGGTCAATGCATAGACACTAATACACACACAGAATACTTCGGGTAATGGGGCTGGGGTAAAGAATAAGGATCTGGAAAAAGTAACATCTACAGTAGTCCTCAAGTTACAATATCAACTGGTTCCAGGACGACCACTGTATGTTGAAAATATTGTATCCTGTGGCCAATTTATATTGAGGGATCACTGTACTCTGTGACATATATATATATATATGGATCAGTTCCTGTTGCAGGGTGCAAAATGGAGACATTCGGTCCAGAGTTTTTTATTCTCTGCCACTGCCTTCTGAATCTTGAGCTTCAGCTTGGATGATATAAGGTGTGTGAGCCTGTTCTGTCTCTAATGCTCCTAGTATGTTCTGTCCTACTGCTGGGAGGTGTGTCTCCCTATCACTTTGTATAGTTTACCATACCTACATACCAGTAGAGGAGCTTCTTGGACATGGTCCTTGCAGTCACCTTGATAACAGACCATGCTTCTGGCCACCCTGAGAAGAGATCCACACAGACAAGCACAAACTCATACTGTCCCATACTTGGATGAAATCTGTCTACAGTCGCTGGAACGGGTATGATGGTTTTTGGGGAGCATAGAGGAACCCTTAATCACCTTTTCTAGTGTTATGGCAGAGCACAGATCAGGCAGGCCTAAACAAAGCATGTAGCAACATTGCTGAATCCCGGGGCAATCTAGAAATTACCCACTAAACTCACCATGGCTTCCTTTGAAGCATGTATGGGTCCACGTGTCATCATGGGGTAGAGGGCTCAGGGCAGGCAAAGTTTGTTCTCTACTACCGAGATTTCTTATTGCCTCTTCTCAGCCCCTTTTCCCTTCCATCCCCTCATTTCGTTTGAGCATTTGCTTCATTTGTGCATTTGGGCCAGCAATGACTTATCCACCTTCCCTATTGCTGCTGTAAAGTGGCACTCTGCCATTATGGGAAGGGGAAGTAGAGTGGCAGTCTTTGCTGCTTCATCAGCCCTGCAGTATTCCCTTGCTTCTGCAGAGGTATCCTTCTTGTGCGCCTACACTTTGATAACAGCAACCTTTGTTGGCAACTGCAAGGCCCTGAACAATTGGGCTTTCTTCGGTGTTAACCTGAGGATTCAGCAAAGTTTCTACTTTTCCAAATGGGTTGATCATGCGCTATGCCAAAAACATACCTGGAGTCAATGAATGTTAGTGACCTGTCCTTCCGCCATCATACACGCTGCAGTGAGTGCCTTCAACTCCACCGCCTGTGCTGACATCTCAGGGGGAAGTGGTTCTTGGAGCAGTACTTCATGTAAGGTGGTGACAGCAAATCCTGTCCATGGTTCTCCTTCAGGGTAGTACTGGGATCTACAAAAAGCTCAAGATCTGCATTAGGTATTGGACTATCTGTCACATTGTCTAGTTCTTTAGTTTCTGGTTTCATTTGTTCAAAACCGTGATGTATGTCATCTGAGTCACTAAATGGGCACATTTCTCGTGGTGCCCCCTCTTCCAACTCCTATAGCACCCCAGTTGTACATCTCATTTGTACATCTCTGCCCTCGTCATACTTGTTTTCTATTCGCTCTGCCCATTCTTCACTCCCCTCTTCTGGACCCAGTGAAAGTAATGTAGCTGGGTTCAGAACTGCTCAGCACTGATAGTTATATTTGGAGGGGTGAGAAAGGCTACTTCATAATCAGTGAGTCCTGCAGCAGACAGATATTTGGTGTTAGCCTGGGAGAGTATGTCCCTTCTTATATTTACAACTATTACAGAAGGATGGGTGTGTGGGGGGTGGGGAAAGCCTGGAGGGTGCAGGGCGGCAGGCATGGCAGATTGGGATACCTCTGAATAGCTGGGAGATAGTAGGGGGGGGTTCCATTCCTGCACATTAGACATTATATGGGATTTCTCTGTGGGTGGTGTTCACCACAGGAGGGGCAAATATTCTTTTCTGATGGCTGTGATTTCTTTTCTGCACAGATCCAGTGTATGGATCTCAAGCTCCTGATATGTCTGCAATCTGGTGATATTAGATTCTCTCTGTGAATTACTACAATTTATAGGGCACTACTGTCTGGATCTCCTATCTTTCCCTTACTTCACTTGGTAAAAGGAAGGGGGGTTAGATTGGAGCAATTGGCTCTCAAGACAGGCTATTGTAGCTGATCAGTGGCTGTGGTGTGACAGTGAGAGGAAAAAGTTATATAATGGGAGCAGAAGGAGACGGCGGCGCCTGTGGTTGAACTACGATTATTTGGGGAAGGTTAATGGGACTCCCAGGCTGCGGCGAGGTGCTCATCATCAGAGTCTTTCTACTCTACCACATAACATTACCTCTTCTACTCTTCGCTTACTCAGACACCTCTAGCAATGCTTTCACCTTTATCCTTCACTTTTTTCTTTTTCTATCCCTCACAATTTATCCAAACACCTGGTCATTTTCACCTCTTTATCACCTCCTTTATACATTCCACTGCCAATCCTCCCTTAAGATCCATAGCATTTACTCCTTGGGACTTGCTTACCTGCAGTTCACCCACCTGAGTCTTTTTGCTATTACTTAAGTTCCCTCACAAAAATCCATAGCATTCACTCCCTGGGACTGAATTTACCTCAGTTCACCGACCTGAGTCCTTCTGCTATATTTGTGAGCCCATGATCCCCTCCTGATAGGGTAGCTACGCCTACTTGCGGGATCAATTTTCCTAGGGACCTCCCTGCCCCTTTTGGAGGACTGGATTCCATAACACTGGTCCGTATGCCTTACAACGGTACCCCACCGAGTCACCACCGCCAAGAGAGTCCCAAGATGAGTTCAACCACACCGCCACCCTCAGCCCACCATGAATATTCACAAAAAGATATCACTGTCCCACACAGCCACCGACTGACCAGATATGCATAGGTCTATGCTAATTGTCTGTTTCACGCAGTAATCGCAGGGCTTATCTATACATATATGAGCATAATGGGTCTCTCAGCACTCAATCACATACTCCATGGAAGACAGGGTTCTGTGTTCACTCCACATGCACCATCTCTCAGCAGTTTCACACTACCTTGAGTCCTGTACTGCCTATCTCTCGCTCCTGGCTGTTTGCGCCTCACTCGGTCACAAATCAGTCTCGCAGGAGCGCTACCCCGACTCGTGGGCGGGAGTGGATACCCATCACTTCTGCAAGGATCAACTTCTGATCTGATTTCAGTGGACCCAGAGATCAGGGGCCGGAGGGAACACCTCGGACAATGCCGTTTGGATGCTATCTCGGTCTTTATTCTGGGTCCACGTATTGGAATCACAACAGAAACGCTCCTGTCATTCACTCTCCTTTCACAAACATAACCTAAAGTATCAACAGAAACAAACATGACAAATAACCTGAGGACAGACAAATGAACCATGACAAGTTCCCTGAGATTCCCCGTTTCCCACCCAGACTGAAAAGAGAACTTACCCAGAGAGGGGAGGAGAGAAATCAGTAAGACAAGGGCTTACTCACCGCAGTTTTTATGTCTCTCCTTTCCTCTCGGGAGCTCTCTTCTTGCTTTAGTCAAGGTAGGTGTGATAGGGATCCCGGACAAGAGCCCCCAAATACTGTTAGAGTAGCTTCCTCTACTGAAAATGAAGTTGTCAAGGTTCAAGCGATTCACCGGCCGGGGGACATCAAGCACACACAGAGTTGGTGTACAATAGAGTCCGGGTTTCCCCTTCCTCAGTGTTTATTTATACACAAAGACACAAACACAAAGCCAATCAAAGGTTTATGGTATAGAACACTGACCAATCAGATTATAGATAACAGGGCATGATAGCCTCATGTCAGGACAGAACGAGCAGGTTGTGGTAGAATGTGTGGACGAGGTTTGTTTGGTCTCGCCTTTAGCCCATGGCAACCTAAACAAGTCTTGTTGCCCACCACCCCCCTCCCCACCTTTATTGGAATGTCCTTAAGCAGTTTGGAAAAGCTTGCTTAGAGACGAGATGGAGTCAGCTACATTAATAATTGTGACAAGATGGAGTCGGTTACTTTAACAGCAGAAACATCCGAATTCACCAAGGGTGATAGAACTAAAGGTATACTTTAGTTCCTTAATGCACCAAGCACTACATATGATGCAGAAGGTTGGTACTTCCTACAACCCACTATGCATGCACCATGCTAATTCAAATCTCCATATAAAGAGCTATGTTTTCTTTGTCATTTTTAAATTGGATTTGTGATGAATTTCCCAAACATTCTTCCGCAAAACGAAGCAGATTTTTTATTCATTTTAAACAAGTCACATAAAAATGATGCTCAGCAGCATTTTACTGTGAGAATTGGCAGGGAAATACCATGAGGAAGGAAGAATTCGGATGGCCACATGACACTAAGAGTAAGTGGAGGAGAGGGCTTACCTTGATTGTATCAGAGGCTGACAAACAGCCTCATCAGTCAATCGGTGGTAGCAGCAGGCAGGGAGTCACCTGAGCAGAATGAACAAACACTATACTGTGTTTAGTTGATGATGAGGGTGATGTGTCTCTGACAACATCTGCCAAAAACATCTATTCTAGTGGTACAGGAACAGTCTAGGGAAAGAATCGAAATAAATAATTGTGTCGATTTTGAGCAGAGAAAGCTCAAAACCTCAAATTTCTACATGTCCTTTTATTGCCCTCTTATTGTCAGCACATCGCTCCCATAGCATTCGGCTGCTTAGCAAATGCAATTATTATTTTCAGTGCCTTATATCAGCCTGTATTGTTAAACGAGTTGCATTATAGAAAAAGCATTTTACATTGATAACACTATTTGTATACCTGTTTTATTGAATGCCCAATTCATTGCAAACACATTTTTCTATCCATGTTAGCAGATGCATTACTGCATTAGATGGTGTTTTCCATACCTTTTAGTCCAATAATTTCATAGTTGAACAAGTGTTATTTTGGGCCTACTGGAAAAGTAGCCACAAACACTGTTAGAGGACGCATTACTGCATCAGACAGTATTTTCCTACATACTGTACTAGTACAATTATTTCATAGTTGACTGTTATTTCAGGCTTAAGGGGAAACAATGCCTGATGCCTTGTTAGTGTTATTAGTGTTAGTGGAGGCATTACTGCATCAGACAGTGTTTTCCTACATATTAGTCCAATGATTTCATAGTTAAACAAGTATTATTTATGGCCTGGTGGAAAAAAAACTATTTGCCGCAATCACTGCAGTGTTTTATCCGTGTTGGCCTACACATCAAATATCAAATTGTGTGTTTCAAAGTAATGTTACTACATAAATTTAATTGCTGACCCAGTGATATTAAACACACAGTTTAAAAACTGCCAATTTTATTACCCCTACTGCCACTACCATTACCACTACACAGCTGCTGCCACTACTGCTACAACCCATAAATAGCCACACACTTGTCTACTGCTTTGTTTCATGCTATGCTGGTACAGATGCCTCTACTGTTGCAGCCATATTGCTGCTACTCCCAATCAAATGGGTGAATTTTTCCAGTCTTATCAGAAAAAGCCACTCTTTCCTGACAACTAACGCTTTGCATGTATAAATACGAGCATGCATTCTACATCTGTTAAGGTATAATTTTTGGATGCTTGGTCCAGACAAGCCTCTGTTTTTGTGGACCGTTTCAAGACTGGGTGACTTTTGTTTCATTTTCATTTTTTACTCCTATTCTTCCCAAAGCCATAACTTATTATTTTTTCATTCACATAGCAGTATGAGGGTTTGTTTTTTGCAGGACAAGATGTTTTTTCTAATGGCCATTTACGGTTGCATACAATGCGGTGGTAAGCAGCAAGAAATTCAAAATTGAGTGGAATTATTGTATATAAAAAATACCATTCTGCCTCTGTTTTATGTTTTTTTTTGGATACCGTTACCTATGCAGTAAAACTGACATGTTACTTTTATTCTCCGGGTGAGTACAATTACCACTCTTGAGTACAGAGGCTGCTGCACGCCACATCCACGATCCTTGCTGGGTAGAACAGGTACATAGCCGGGAGATGCGCTCCCGGTCTTTAACTTCCCAGATGCTGTGGTCCTATTTGAGGATAGCATCAAAGGGGTTAAATGTATGTATTTGATGTTATCATTGATCGCATATATTAATTTTGGGCGCTAGCTATTTAAAACAAAAATGCAAGATCCCCATAATGCCATACAGTTAGCCAGCCCCTGTAATGTCACAGCCCAGGTACAGTGCAGGGAGATCGTAGAGAGAGTTTTTACACACTGTAGGGAGAGCATGGGGAGATTGCAGGGACAGTGCAGGGACTGTAATCTGAATGGATCCATAGGAGACAGCACAGTTTGCATCAATCCCTGTGTAGGGAACAGAGCTACCTAATTGAAGAAAAAATTGTCCTTCTTGTTTAATAAATAAGCAATTATGTTATGCCTTGATTCTCAAATTCGGAACAAAGCGAAATTCGATCAAAGCATCTGAATCAATTGTTTTTAAAACTTTGCTGTGTTTTCAAATGTCCTTTGTTGTGAAAGAATATTTACCTTGAGCTGCCAGAGCAATTGAAGCAATGAATGTGCAAATATCTGGATCTGTATGTGGTACACAGCTGGTTCTAGCTTTGTAAGAAAGAGATTGTCATGAACTATATGATATTGGATTTTCATTTTGTTACATCAGTCATAGCATAACCTCTTTAAAAAGAAGATTGCAGGGCGGAGCCTAGCCACGGAGCCGTGCACATATGCCTGTGAGAGCTCTGCTCCTGACCATGTGGAAACGGACAACATACGCTATATCATCACCACCAATATGGTCAAGATTGCCAAGGACAAATCAAGGAACACCCTGGGACTTCAAAAATCGGTCCCAGGTGCAGGACATATGGATAAATTAATGAAGAAAACTGGGCCTACCATGGGTAAGCATAGCAGCAAGATGGCGCTGGAGGAAAAAGCTCCTCCCTCCATGGAACTCTCAGCAGAGTCAGACGGAGACAGAGAGAGTGATGCAGATGAAGCATGCTCGCAGGAACGGCTACCAGTATCCAGGGCCTTCATGAAAAACCTTATATCGGAAGCTCTAGAACCGGTCAGACGAGATCTTTAAGAGATTAAATGTGACATAAGGCAAGTCTCTGAACGGGTGGACACAGTGGAAGTTAATCAAGGGGCAATAGTTGACTTTGGCACAGCGGTAGCCTCTAGCTTGGACAGTACACAAGCTCACATTAATTACTTATACAATCTGGTCGAAGACCAAGATAACAGAGGGCGCAGAAACAACGTATGCCTTAAGGGCCTACCCAAAACTATACTGCCAGAAAGTTTAATGGCGTCTGTATCAGAGCTGTTTACGCTCCTTCTGGGTGCGGATTCTCCTGTCGACCTGGCAATGGACAGAGCACACAGGGCCTTGCGCCAACCACCCAGACAAAATGAGCCTCCGAGGGATGTCATATGCCGCATGGTTAGCTACCAATCTAAAGAAGCAATCTTAAAAGCAGCATGAGTTTCTCCCTCATTTGAGTTTGCTGGACCACTCTTAGAAATCCTTAAAGGGAAGTCTATTACATACCGCTGGCTGCACCCTTTCGGGTTGCTTATTAATACCCCTGGGAGAAAACTAATTGTGCAATCCCATGCTGACCTACATGGAGTCTGTGACGAGTTGAAAATATCAACGCTGGATATACCTGATTGGAATACTGCTCGGGACTTAGCTGACCTGCCACCACTTCCATTCATCTCCACCTGGACGCCTTCACATTCTTCAAAACAACAAAGACAAAGGAAAATAATGGACAAGCTTACACCTAAGAGGTTACAAGTGGACACTGATGGCTGAGACGAGATATCTCAAGAAGAACTATGACACCCTGATATCCTTTAACCTTTTACCACAAAGTCCTCTGTCTGACTTCCTTGTGACTCAGCTCATAACCGAGCGAACCTGCCCTGCTGGTCTGAATGGATCAGATAATTATTCTCACTATCTGATAGTATAAACTCTTACTTTGATTTCCTTGCCCTTGACAAGGTCATCTTTTTTTTCTTTTCTAGCCTAACTGTCATCTTATCTTCAGTTTCCCCCCTTCACTTTCTCTCTTTCATTCTTCCTGCTTCTTTATTTCATATTTGCCTCTGCCTCTATTATAAGATTTGACTATTTGGCCCTTTATTATAAGGGGTCTGTTAAGACAACTTCCTCACTACATATAAAAAATAGTTTGATTAGAAATATAACTAATATGCCTAATATTGGGTTATTTTTAGGCCCGTTTATCTCCCATCACGGTCCTTGAAATGGTAACCCTTCACCCCTCCACAGGACAACCATGCGAAATGTTCTTGTTAATTCATATAGGTTCTACCTTAGAGTTGTTATTCTTGCTATAGTTCTTACTGTATTTAACTGCACTTCATATTAGAACTTTGCAATGCCTATACAGATGCTAAAGCTACATTCTTTGGCTTTTTCCCATGGCGACAGCTGTATTATGTTCCTTTAATGTGCGTGGTCTGAACGCACCATCCAAGCGATCACAAATTCTTCAATTCCTCCATAAGAAACAAGTGAAAGTGGCAATGATACAAGAAACCCATTATCGATCAGGGCATGTCCCTAATCTATCTCGCTCAGTTTTTAACCAATGGTTCCACAGTCTTACCCCGGCTCAGCTTCTAAAGGTACATCCATTGCCATACACAAGAATTTGCCCTTGGAGGTGCGTTCGATCCTCACAGATAGAGAAGGAAGATACGTATTTATCAAAGGTATGATAGGAAATCAGATGTATACTTTTGGTAGCCTATACGCCCCTAATACTTCTCAGCAATCTTGGATATCTAAGGGGTTAGGGGAATATCGCAATTTTGCTGAAGGTATTTCAATCCTAGGGGGAGATTTAAACTTGGCACTACACCCTGAACAACTACTCCCAGGCAGCATTACGAAAAACTTGCAGGGAAATAGCAGACACAGGTTTAGTAGATGTATGGAGAACAATGCACCCCACTACAAAAGACTATACGTTTTATTCAACAGCTAATGGGTCTCAATTATATATTTGTTCCCCCTTATATACTATCATCCTGCAAACAAGCACTTATTGGTAATCTTCTTCTATCAGATCATGCTCCTACATTTGTTGAAATTGGACTTGTGGGCCTTCCAAAACCAGAATATACCGGCGACTGAATGAAACTTTGCTTAGCAACTCTAGTCATGTTCACAACATGATGAAAAACTTTGAGAGATATTTCTTGGCAATTGAAACCCCTTCAGTTTCTACAGGTACGGTTTGGGAGGTTCACAAAGCCGTTACTCGAGGTCATTTATTTCTCTGGGTGCTTATCTCAAGAAAAAGAAAGAAATCACAGAATTTCAGAGTAGGATACAGGAGCTAGAACTTTTGCATTAAAAAAAACCTGACCCCAGACCTACTAGAATGATTATCCCTCCTCAGATCTGAATTTAAAAACCTACTTAATCATAAAACTGCAAAAATATACCTATCTGCTAAGTATAAATACCATGCTCATGGAGATAAAGCCTCCAAATTTATGCTCTCCCAGCTCAAGAAGCGCAGGGCCCGTACCTACATTCGTTCTGTTATATCAGTCACATCCCAGCCATTAATGACTACAAAACAGATAGCCACTCGCTTTAGTGAGTTTTACCAACACCTTTATAATCTTAGAGGCGTTGAAGATTCCCAAACAGCGACTTGTAGAACCAAAAAGATAGATGCCTGGCCTCGAATCCCTTCACTTGCCCCACTTGACCACTGATCAATCAATTTAGCAATCAAATCAACCCCTTTACATAGTCCAGGCCCAGACGGCTTGCCATTACTTTATTACAAAACTTTTCAGAACATACTAGTGCCAAAATTATTGGAGATTATAGATGAGCGAATCATTCAAATTTTTATTCGCTGAATATTCGGCAATTATCTGACAAGATTCGTATTCGCACAAACTTATTCGGTCGAATCTACGTAAAAAAACAATCGTTGTTTTGCGAACATTCCTGCGTAAATTACATACGTACAGTCAGCGTATGTAAAAGTACGAAATACGTAAGCATTAGCGTACAAAAGTGCGTACGAATCCTTACTGTACAAATGACGCGCGAATGCGTCATATACACGAGGCTAGGCCACTGACTACAATCTTTAGAGGAAGACTATATGAACTAGAAAGATAAGGTGCTCACTGCTTTCAATAAGTTAATAATTTACTAAAAACACTGTACAATAAGTGCATTAACCCCTTCAACCCCGGGCCTGTTTTCACCTTTCTGCCCAGGCCATTTTTTGCAAATCTGACATGTGTCACTTTATGTGGTAATAACTTTGGAACGCTTTTACTTATCCAGGCCATTCTGAGATTGTTTTTTCGTCACATATTGTGCTTCACGACAGTAGTAATTTTTTGGCAAAATATTTCATTTTTATGTATAAAAAAAATACCAAATTTACCAAAAATTTGGAAAAATTTCCAAATTTACATTTCTCTACTTTCAAAATACATAGTAATACCTCCAAAAATAGTTATTATTTTACATTCCCCATATGTCTACTTTATGTTGGCATCATTTTATAAATGTCATTTTACTTTTTTAGGATGTTAGAGGGCTTAGAAGTTTAGAAGCCATTTTTCAAATTTTCACCAAATTTACCAAAACCATTTTTTTAAGCACCAATTCAGATATAAAGTGATTTTGAGGGGCTTACATAATGAAACCCACCCATAAATGACCCCATTTTAGAAACTACACCTCTCAAATTATAAAAAACTGCTTTTACAAACTTTGTTAACCCTTGAGGTGTTCCACAAGAATTAAAGGAAAATGGAGGTGAAATTTCAAAATTTCACTTTTTTGGTAGATTATTCATGTTAATAATTTTTTTCTTGCAACACAGTAAGGGTTAACAGCAAACTAAACCTCAATATACATTGCTCTGATTCTGAAGTTTACAGAAATACCCCATATGTGGTGGTAAACGTCTCTATGGGTTTGTGGCAGTGGTCAGAAGGAAAGGAGCGCCATATGGATTTTGGAGGCAGATTTTGCTAGATTAGTTTTTAGGCACCATTTTGTAATTGAGAGACCCTGACGTACCCCTACAGTGGAAACCCTCAAAAAGTGACCCCATTTTAGAAACTACACCCTTCAATGAATATATTGACCTTTGACCCCCTAAGTGTTTTACAGAATTTGGAAACACTTGGCTGTGAAAATGAAAAATTTCATTTCTTCCAATAAAATGTTGCTTTAGTCCCCAATTTTTTTTATTTTCATAAGGGGTAACAGGAGAAAAGCACCCCATAATTTGTTACCCATTTTCTCCTGAATACGGCAACACCCCATATGTGGTGGTAAACTGATGTGGGGGCACATGGCAGGACTCAAAACAGAAGGAGCGCCATATGGATTTTACAACACAGATTTTGATGGAATGGTTTGCGGGAGCCACTGATTTTTATTTTTTTGAGTTATTGTCTTATGTGGGGGCTCATGTTTTGCGGGATGAGCTGATGTTTTCATTGGTACCATTTTGGGGTACATAAGACTTTTTGATCGCTTGGTATTACACTTTTTGTGAGTCAAGGTGAAAAAAATAGCTGTTTTGGCATGTTTTTTTTTAATTTTTTTTTACAGCATTCACCAGAGAGGGCAAATCATGTGATATTTTTATAGAGCAGGTTGTTACGGATGCGGCAATACCCAATATGTCTAACATTTTTATTTTTGGAAAGTTTTACACATTAGATGCATTTTTGAACAGAATCAAATCTTTTTTTGTGTTGTTATTTTCAGAGAGCCATATTTTTTTTATTTTTCGGGCGATTGTCTCAGGTAGGGTATCATTTTTGTGGGACAAGATGACAGTTTGATTGGTACCATTTTGGGTTAAATACACCTTTTTGATCGCCTGCTATTACACTTTTTGTGAGGCAAGAGGGAAAAAAAATGGTTGTTTTAGCATAGTTTTTTTTTTTGCAGCATTCACCTGGGGGGCCATTTCATGTAATATTTTTATAGAGCAGGTTGTTATGGACATGGCGATACCAAATATGTCTAACTTTTTTATTTTTGGAAAGTTTTACACATTAGATTTATTTTTGAACAGAATAAAATCTTTATTTTGTGTTGCCATTTTCAGAGAGCCATATTTTTTTTATTTTTTGGGCGATTGTCTCAGGTAGGGTATAATTTTTGCGGGACAAGATGACGGTTTATTGGTACCATTTTGGGGTAAATACGCCTGTTTGATCGCCTGCTGTTACACTTTTTGTGAGGCAAGAGGAAAAAAAATGGTTGTTTTGG
>ONZH01003244.1:0-37876 GCA_900303285.1 Rhinella marina
ATGTGGATCCATGCACATCAACAGGTAAGGGTGCCAATCAACAGGTAAGGGCTTATTTTTGTGTATGTCAAATGAATGTGCCAGTTTATGGAAAGATTTGATTGAGCGAAAAATGGCTCTTCTATGCAGATTGGAATACTGTCCAGCATCTATTAGCAAGCCCACAACACAAAAGCCTTCTTATCTGTTTCTGACGGTACGGTCATATGAACTTTGAGAGTACTCCTCTTTACCTACTGTCTCAACATGGGTTGAGGAAGCGGCCACAGGCTGAGCTAAGCCTTTTCTGGTTATTGCTTTTTGGACACTGCAGTGCAGGTGCAGATCATTTTAACATCTGCAACTTACCACTTCCCATGAGATAACATACCTTTTATGGATTTTTGGAGTTGGCAGAATGAGTATGCGCCTGTCTGTCCAATCAAAGTTCTGTGCTAGTACTGAATGTCCTTAGCACCTCTGCAACTGCCCTACCTGCTCCAGGAATCCAAAAGCAGGTTCCAACTCAGTATGTCAATGCAGCTTTAAGCAATAGTGCTCACAGATTAGGCTTCCTCCTTGATAACTTCTCTGGTTGCAATCCAAACCCTTCCCAACATTTCTTGCATTCATCTACTAGAGTTGGTTTAACATTTTTTTAAGGCCATGTCTCATTTAAAAAATTTCCTGAGGTCCCCAACAAAACCAAATATAACAAAAACTGGCTGCCTCACCCATATAGAATACCCAAATATTTTTAGGTGAGCACTTAAACGAGACAATCCCACATGTACGATGGAACACTGAGCAGTCCGTGTCACATACGTAGAACCCTTCATGCATCACCGGGAGAGTAGCGTACTTATCTACACACAAACTGGGCGCTATGCGCTCTATCAGATAGGCAGATATATTCGTCAGCAGCTACAGAGCCAGCAGCGACATCAAATATGATGTCCAATCTGCATGTATTCAGTGTGAAAATGTAACAATTAGCTGGATCCATAAAGCACGAACATCCACAGGTAAAGCCTAGATGTCTTAATTCTACACACATCTAACGAGCAAAGGGCTTATTTGTGTGTTTGATAAAGGAAGAACAAAAAAATAACTAGCGCCCATCTAGTCTTATGTTCTACCTGGAAAGATTTGATTGGAGCGAACTTTTCGCGCGCCTTCACCCTCTCTTTGTCGTGCCCGCTGTTTGGCACACAGCAGGCCACTAGAGGCAACTGCAAAAATGTGGTTTTTGCAGGCTGAATTTAACAGACATGGTTTTTTAAGGGCCAATGTCTCATTTAAAAATTTCCTGAGGTCCCCAACAACCAAAAACCCCAAGAAGTGACCCACATTTTGGAAACAGAACCCTGTACGGACATTTTAAGTGGTAGAAAGGGTACTTTTTCACAAACTGGGGTCTAATAAAAAAGAATATGTAGGGATGGTGAAAAGTGGATATGCAAGATACAGAGACTAAATGTGAGGTGTAAAGTGAAAAATTTTAGGGTGCATCAGGGATGAAACTAATCCATGGATTGGTGGTAGATTCTGAAACAGTCCTTGATGCACAGACCAGGTTTCTCTGGGCAGGTTTCGCAGTGGTGTATAGTGTCCTTCCTAATCCCCTTTTAGAACACACCCTGCATCGCTTTTGGGTTCTTCCCTTTCTCGCTGTCTGGGGAACTTCACCAGGGAAATGTTGTCCTGGTACAACTCGGGCACCGTAACCTGAAGAAGTACTGGGGGCCTCTTCTGCTTGGTTGGGAAAAATTAGGGCCTTGATCACTACTTCTTGAAAGTGAAGGAAAGTTCCAGTGTGCCCTGCAGATTTATAGAGCACGTACGCATTGTACATTGCCGTCTGTACAAGGTGTACGGCTAGTTTTTTGTACCACACTTGGTTTTTCGTGTGGCATTGTAGGGCTTCAGAACTTGATCTGAAAGATCAACTCCTCCCATGTGCTTGTTATAGGCCAGGATGCAGTCCGGTTTGAGAACAGTGGTACTGGTACCACGTACTGCGGCAGGGGAGCTGGTGTTGGGGTGAATGCTGGTCAGTACAAGGACGTCCCTCTTGTCCTTGTACTTAACCACCATCATGTTTTCGTGGAGAAGAGCCCTAATTTCTCCCTTCCTAAGCGGTTGCCCTACCAGTGATCTAGGGAGCCCTCTCTGATTTTTGCGTACTGTGCCGCAAGCCACAGTACGCCTGGAACTTAGGGACATGAACAGGGGCAAGCTGGTATAATAGTTATCTACATAGAGGTGATAACCCTTATCCAGCAGTGGGTGCAGCAAGTCCCACACTAGTTTCCCACTAACTGATAGACCAGGGGGGCATTCTGGGGGTTCTATCCGTGAATCTTTGCCTTCATAAACCCGGAACCTATAGGTGTACCCAGACCTACTCTCACAGAGCTTGTACATTTTTATGCCATACCTTGCCCGCTTGTTAGCCAGGTACTGGCGGAATTTTACCCTCCCCTTGAAATGCAACAGGGACTCATCTATAGAGATGTTTTCTTCTGGGGTGTACACTTCAGAAAACTTGGCGCTGAAGTGATCAAGGAGGGGTCTAATTTTGAAAAGCCTATCAAAATTTGGGTCATTTTGGGGAGGACACTGTGCATTATCGTTGTAATGCAAAAATTTTAGAATAGAATCAAATCGATTCCGGGCCATGGCGGCACTGAATACTGGAGTGTGGTACAAGACATCCACACTCCAATACTGTCTCATTTCTGGTTTTTTAATAAGCCCCATGTGCAGCACAAGCCCCCAGAAAATGTTCATTTCTGCTGCTGTTACTGGGGTCCAACCAAGGGGTCTTGCGTATGGTGACATGGGGTTCTGGGTAATTAACTGCTGGGCATATAGATTAGTTTGGGCCACGATAAGATTTACTAAATCGTCACTGAAAAAGATTTTGAAAAAATCAATTTCGGTGAAGCCCGTGCAGTCAATTAGAATTCCAGAGTTTCCCACAAACTCTGGAATTTGGGGCTCATAAGCGTCAGGGGGTGGGGTCCATGTGGGGTCACTCTGGGGGGCTGCCTCAGCGGTCGTTCTGGGGCGCCTTCTAGAGGGTCCCTCATCAGCGGATGATGATGATGAGGGGGGGGTGGAGGAGTAGAGGAAAGTGGCGTCCTCTTCTCCTTCAGTGGCCGACTCGGTATCAGAGGCAAGGATGGCGTATGCCTCTTCTGCCGAGTAAGTGCGTTGGGATGAATGGGCCATTTCTATTTTTTTGGGGTGTGTTGGATGAAACGTGTAAACCTTTATTTAGTGTGAGGGGTGTGTGTAGTGGTTTTACACGTGAAAATGTTTTTACAGTATTGACTTTGAATAAAAAAAAAGGGGGGGGAGGGGAATAAAAAAAAGTTCTTGGGAGTAATAAAAGTCTTGAAATAAAAAAAAAGAAAAAGAAAAAAAAAAGAAAGTTTTTGCTGCAGGAAAAGAAAAAAAAAAGAGCAGACGCGATCAGTAATGGACTACTGATCGGTGCTCAGTTCTTGCAAAATGCACGTACGCAGAACACGTGCAAAAACCAAAACTGCCACTAACTGAAATTTATCTAACTACCACTAACTGTGTTTTTTTTTTTTTTTCACAGAAGTAAAAAAAAACAAACCAAAAATATGCAGATGCTGCTTTCACAGCACGCACGCACACAGACGGTGTGTGAGTGCAGAAACTGCAGTGAATAAATTCACTGCAGTCCTCTGCAAACAGCACGTACGCAGTTACTATGCGTACGTGCAAAAACCTACACTGACACTAACTGAAATTTATCTAACTAGCACTAACTGTGATTTTTTTTTTCACTCAAGTAAAAAAAAAATGCAGATGCTGCTTTCACAGCACGCACGCACACAGACGGTGTGTGAGTGCAGAAACTGCAGTGAATAGATTCACTGCAGTCCTCTGCAAACAGCACGTACGCAGATACTATGCGTACGTGCAAAAACCTACACTGACACTAACTGAAATTTATATATATATATATGGATTTTTATATATATATATGATATATAACTAACTGACACTAGCTAAAGTTTCAAAAAATGTGCTTACGCAGCACGCACGCACACAAAACGTGTGTGCGTGCAAATACTGTAGATAAAAAATTCACTACAGTATAAAAAAACTGAACACTAGCTAAAAATTTAACTTATATCTATATAATATAGAGATATGGAGCTCTATATATATTTATATAAAACCCTAACTATACTTTCTTCTTTTTTCACCAAAAAAATAAAAAAAAGCACAAAAAATGACCCCCAGGTGCTGATCAGGCAGGTATGCACTGAAAAGCACTGGGCGGTCACAGCTCGCACGCAGAAAAAGCGGTGCGGAGCTGAAAAATTGTTAAAAAGTAAAAAAAAAAATACAAAAAACACACGGACCAAGCGGCGTCCGTAAAAAAAGGACGGGAGGGGTAGGGGAAGGGAGGGGGGGACGGGGGGACAGGGACAGAGGGTGGGTTAGGGATCTGTAACTTCTTCTTCTTTTCTTCTGTTCTTCTTCTGTTCTACTTCTTTTCTTCTTCTTTTCTTCTTCTTTTCAGCAGAAAAAGGGGCAGATAGCAGTGGTGGTGGTGCACCACAAGTCCCAGCAAGCCAACAGCACACAGAAAGGCACAGAACCTTCCAGCACGCAGTCTCCAGCCAGAATGACTGCGTGCAGGAAGGATCTGCCTCTTCCTGTGCAACTGTAGCGCTACCATTGGCTGTAGCGTTGCTCCAGCCAATGGCAGCGCTGGCAGGGGACCCAAAACATCGGAGTCCCCTGCCTGACCCCTGGGTGGACAGGTGCTGACTAATTCAGCACCCGTCACCTTCAGATGACCGGCCCCTTCTTCCTCTGCAGCTCCGGTGGCTTCCGGGAGCTGCGAGAGGCCGGTCTATGGAATCCGGCCAATCGCAGCCACCGGAGCTGCAGGGGGACCGACACACCCCCTTCTACCCTTACCCAGCATGGCTGCCTGCCGGGCAGTGCAGCCATGATACCCCGGTTCCCGGCGATTTTTCCCGGGGACCGGGTGTATGCCGCGCCGTACATGTACGGCGCTGGGCGGCAAGTCACGTCCCGCTGCGCCGTACATGTACGGCGCTGGGCGGGAAGGGGTTAAATGGTTGTGAATACTGCTCAGTTAATCACTGGCTGCCTCAGCCACTGATTGGATCTTTCACAAAATTGGCTGCAGGTGTCTCTCTTTGACCATCCAAAAAGTTGGGTGGTATGACTGTGTGTGCTGTGTGTTACCATAGCAGTAAACCTCAGTCATGTACCCGAGCTCAAAGAAACTAACAATTAGAGATGGCACCTACACAACAGTAAAACTGTTGATAAACATTGTTCACCTATACTGTACACACAAAAGAGTTTATTCTGAAAAGTTACATGGAACCATAATTTATACTTTGAAGTAATTTTTCTTTTTAAGATGGAGAAAACTTTTCTCTTTACCATATATAATTCTTTATACATATAGTATGTGATTTTATATTTCAATTTGATAGGGGAGGGGGGATGAATGATAAATAGCATTCAATACCCCTAAAGGGCATTTTGAATACCTTGTGATGCCCTTTAGACTGTGTAATGCCCCAGATATTTTCCGAGAGTTCATGGGTCACTTTGTTGTTGTGTATCTCAACAATATTCTGTTCTTTAATCCTGACTGGTCTTCTCATGTTATACACTGACAAGCAAAAGGGTAACAATGTTTTGAACTTTTGAATTTTAGGCTCCATATCTCATCACCCACTACAGTGTCAAACGTGAGATTGCCATTATTTTATAGACAATCATCTTGGCTAACTCATACATAAATTGGACTTGCAACTAGTTAGCATATGATTTGGCTCCCAGTAATCCTCCCTTTGGAAAAAAGACATCTGTACATCCAGTTTGGCCAGTGATCATGGGAGAGATCTCTGTACTGACCCCTGATATATTTATACATAGTTATTAGATCTCCCCTCAGTTGTCTTTTTTCTAATGTAAATAACCCTAATTTTGATGATCTGTCCGTGTACTGTAGTCCACCCATTCCAGTTATTACTTTAGTTGCCCTCCTCTGAACCCTCTCCAGCTCTGTTATGTCTTGTTCACAGGAGGCCAGAACTGTACACATTACTCGATGTGTGGTCTGACTAGTGATTTGTAAAGTGGCAGGACTATGTTCTCATCATGGGCATCTATGCCCCTTTTAATGCAACCCATTATCTTATTGGCCTTGGCAGCAGCTGTCTGACACTGGTTTCTGCAGCTTAGTTTGCTGTTCACTAAAATTCCTAGGTCCTTTTCCATGTCAGTGCTACCCAGTGTTTTACCATTCAGTATGTACCAGTGACTTGCATTATTCCTTCCTATGTGCACAACCTTACATTTATCAGTGTTAAACCTAATCTGCCACTTCTCTGCCCAAGCCTCAAATCTATCCAGATCTCTCTGTAGCAGTATACTGCCCTCTTCTGTGTTAATTACTTTACACAGTTTAGTGTCATCTGCAAAAATTGATATTTTACTGTGCAAGCCTTCTACAAGATCATTAATAAATATATTGAAGAGAATAGGGCCCAATACTGACCCCTGTGGTACCCCACTAGTGACAGTGACCCAATCTGAGTGTGTACCATTAATAACCACCCTCTGTTTTCTATCACTGAGCCAGTTACTTACCCACATACAGACATTTTCTCCCAGGCCAAGCATTCTCATTTTATATACTAACCTTTTATGTGGTACCGTGTAAAATGCTTTGGAGAAGTCCAGATATACGACATCCATTGATTCGCCGCAGTCAAGTCTAGAACTTACCTCCTCATAGAAACTGATTAAATTGGTTTGACATGACCGATCCCTCATGAAGCCATGCTAATATGGTGTTATTTGCTTATTTTCATTGAGGTACTCCAAGATAGCATCTCTTATCCTTCAAACAGTGTACCCAAGACAGATGTTAAACTTACCGGTCTATAGTTTCCGGGCTCTGTTTTTGGATCCTTTTTGAATATTGGCACCACATTTGCTATGTGTCAATCCTGTGGAACCCTCCCTGTCAGTTTAGAGTCCTTAAATATCAGAAATAAGGGTCTAGCTATGACATTATTTAATACTGTTAGGATACGGGGTGTATGCCATCCGGTCCTGGTGATTTGTCTATTTTAATCTTTTTAAGACGCTGTTGTATTTTATCCTGGGTCATACAGGGCACTTTTAATGGTTAATTTACTTTCATATTTCATCTGAGAGTTTATTTTCCTCAGTGAATAAAGTGGAGAAAAAAATATTTAGTAGTTTTGCTTTCTCCTCATTGCTGTCTGCAACTCCCCTATCATTACTCTGTAAGGGGCCAACACTTTCAGGTTATACTTTTTACTATTTATATAATTGAAGAACATTTTAGGGTTAGTTTTACTCTATTTGGCAATTAATCTCTTGGTCTCTAGTTTGGCTGCTTTTATTGGTCTTTTTACATGTTCTAATTTGTTTCTTTATAGTTTTTCAATGCTTCCTCACTCCCCTCCTGTTTAAGTGATTTAAATGCTTTCTTTTTGTCATTTATTGCTTTCTTTACAGTTCTATTTATCACATTGTTTTTTTTCTTGTTCCTTAACCTTTATTCTCATAAGGCATGTACCTCTCACAATTAGATATTAGGATGCTTTTAAAAATCTCCTATTTTGTGGCTGTATTTTTATTTTTGAGGACTTTGTTCCAGTTAGTTAGGCCTATGGCCTCTCTTAGTTGGCTAAATTTTGCTTTTTTGAAGTTTGACATTTTTGTTCCTCCCTGAATAAACGCTCTTTTGAATGACAATTAGAATGTTATTATTTTATGGTCACTATTTCCCAGGTGTCCCCCAACCTGCACATCTGTTGTTCTGTGAGGTCTATTGGTTAATACTAAGTCCAGTATGGCCGTCACTCTAGTCGGGTCCTGAACCATTTTGGAAAGGTAATTGTCTTTGGTTATTGCCATGAACCGGTTTCCTTTATTAGATATACAGGTTTCAGTTTCCCAGTCTATATCTGGGTAGTTGAAGTCCCCCATAATAGCGACCTCATTATGATTTGCCACCTCGTCTATTTCGTTTAGAAGTAGATTTTCTTTGGACTCTGGTATATTGGGTGGTTTATAATAAACTCCTATTAGTATTTTATTATTGTTTTTGGCTCCAAGTATTTCTACCCACAGTGACTCCACATCTCCCATGTCCCTCACTTATATCTTCCCCGAGTGTGGGCTTTAGACAGGACTTTACATAAAGGCAGATCCCCTCCCCTCTCTGGTTTTGGCGATCCTTTTTAAACAGACTGTAACCCTGTAGTTAACTGCCGAGTCACAGCTATCATCCAGCCATGTCTCAGTTACTCCCACTATGTCATAGTCCTCCTCACACATCACTAATTCCAGTTCGCCAGTTTTATTAGTTAGGCTTCTGACATTAGTGTACTTACAATTAAGAGGTTGATGTATATTTTTCCCCTACACCTTTCCTTCTGAACTGTTCTAGTTCCTCCTTCCATTCCTCCTCCAGTTCCATTACTTTGCCCCAGGTCTCTATCTGCACTATCTTCCCCTTCTATAATATAGTTACCCTCCCCCAGTCCCTAGTTTAAACACTCCTTCAGCCTTCTAGCCATCTTCTCCCCCAAAACAGCTGCCCCTTCACCATTGAGGTGCAGCCCATCCCTACGATAGAGCCTTTAGCCGTCAAAGAAGTCGGCCCAGTTCTCCAGGAACCCAAACCCCTTCTTCCTACACCAGTTCTTGAGCCACTTGTTTACCTCCCTAATCTCTCGCTGGCTTTCTTGTGTGGCTCGTGGTACAGGTGGTATTTTGGAAAACACTACCTCCAAATCTTTGCCTAAATCTCCTGCTGCTTTTCTTGTGTGGGTCGTGGTACAGGTAGTATTTCAGAAAACACTACCTCCAAATCTTCACCTAAAGTTTTGGAGGAATTTCGTTACTCTCTACTTGCAGGTTATCTGGGAATTGATGGGGTAAACATCTGTTCTCCAGAGCCTACTGGTGCCTACTTGGTCACCAGATGTGGTGACCAATGGATTTCATTGAGGGGGAAGACGGTCATCTGGGTAGCTTGATAGCTTCTTTAAAATGTGTCGCCTAATTCCGTTAAAGAAACTTCCTGATGCCAAAAAATTAGCTACCTTGTTTGTCGACAATATTCTCAAATTACAAGGGATGTCCATTGTCTCAGATAGATAGGTGCAGTTTTTCTTGAGATTCTGGAGAGAATTTAGTAAGAGACTGGGGATAAAGCTATCCTTCTCATCTGTATTCCATCCTGAGACAAATGGACAAACTGACAGGTACTGGTGAAGTTTTTAAGACGCTCTGCATATGTCAGAACAAATTGAAAATGTTTTTGTCCCTAGCAGAGTTTTCTATCAACAATCATGTTACCTGCTCTAGTGCATCTTACATTTTTTTTAAATTACAGTTTTAATCAGATCAGCCAACTAAATTTAGCCAACTAAGAGAGGCCATAGGCCTAACTAACTGGGACAAATTCCTCAAAAATAAAAATATAGCCACAAAATGGGATATTTTTAAAAGCATCCTAATATCTAATTGTGAGAGGTACATACCTTATGGGAATAAAAGGTTAAGGAACAAGAAAAAAACAATGTGGATAAATAGAACTGTAAAGAAAGCAATAAATGACAAACAGAAAGCATTTAAATCACTAAAACAGGAGGGGAGCGAGGAAGCATTGAAAAACTACAAGGAAAAAAATAGAATATGTAAAAGACAAATAAAAGCAGCCAAACTAGAGACCGAGAGATTAATCGCCAAAGAAAGTAAAACTAACCCTAAAATGTTCTTTAATTATATAAATGGTAAAAAGTGTAAACCTGAAGGTGTCGGCCCCTTACAGAATAATGAGGGGGGAGTTGCAGAGAGCGATGAGGAGAAAGCAAAGCTACTAAATATCTTTTTCTCCACTGTATTCACTGAGGAAAATAAACTGTCAGATGAAATGCAGAATATAAAAGTAAATTCCCCATTAAAAGTGCCCTGTCTGACCCAGGAAGAAGTAGAGCTGCGTCTTAAAAAGATTAAAATAGACAAATCGCCAGGACCGGATGGCATACACCCCCGTATCCTAAGAGAATTAAGTAATATCATCGCCAGACCCTTATTTCAGATATTTAAGGACTCTATACTGACAGGGAGTGTTCCACAGGACTGGCGCATAGCAAATGTGGTGCCAATATTCAAAAAGGGTCCAAAAACAGAGCCCGGGAACTATAGGCCGGTAAGTTTAACATCTGTCGTTGGTAAACTGTTTGAGGGTTTTCTAAGAGATGCTATCTTGGAGTACCTCAATGAAAATAAGCAAATTACTCCATATCAGCATGGCTTCATGAGGGATCGGTCATGTCAAACCAATTTAATCAGTTTCTATGAGGAGGTAAGTTCTACAGTCATGGCCAAAAGTTTTGAGAATGATACAAATATTAATTTTTACAAAGTCTACTGCTTCAGTTTTTATAATGGCAATTTGCATATACTCCAGAATGTTATAAAGAGTGATCAGCTTAACAGCAATTACTTGCAAAGTCAATATTTGCCTAGAAAATGAACTTTATCCCCCAAAACACATTTCAACATCATTGCAGCCCTGCCTTAAAAGGACCAGCTAACATCGTTTCAGTGATTGCTCCATTAATACAGGTGTGGGTGTTGATGAGGACAGGGCTGGAGATCAATCTGTCAAGATTAAGTAAGAATGACACCACTTGACACTTTAAAAGGAGGCTGGTGCTTGGCATCATTGTTTCTCTTCTGTTAACCATGGTTATCTCTAAAGAAACACGTGCAGTCATCATTGCACTGCACAAAAATGGCCTAACAGGGAAGAGTATCGCAGCTAGAAAGATTGCACCTCAGTCAACAATCTATCGCATCATCAAGAACTTCAAGGAGAGAGGTTCCATTGTTGCCAAAAAGGCTCCAGGGCACCCAAGAAAGACCAGCAAGCGCCAGGACCGTCTCTTAAAAGTGTTTCAGCTGCGGGATCGGGCTACCAGCAGTGCAGAGCTTGCTCAGGAATGGCAGCAGGCAGGTGTGAGTGCATCTGCACGCACTGTGAGGCGGAGACTCTTGGAGCAAGGCCTGGTCTCAAGGAGGGCAGCAAAGAAGCCACTTCTCTCCAAAAAAAAACATTAGGGACAGACTGATATTCTGCAAAAGGTACAGGGAGTGGACTGCTGAGGACTGGGGTAAAGTCATTTTCTCTGACGAATCCCCTTTTTGATTGTTTGGGACATCTGGAAAACAGCTTATTCGGAGAAGACGAGGTGAGCGCTACCACCAGTCTTGTCTCATGCCAACTGTAAAGCATCCTGAAACCATTCATGTGTGGGGTTGCTTCTCAGCCAAGGGAATCGGCTCTCTCACAGTCTTGCCTAAAAACACAGCCATGAATAAAGAATGGTACCAGAATGTCCTCCGAGAGCAACTTCTCCCAACCGTCCAAGAGCAGTTTGGCGATCAACAATGCCTTTTCCAGCAAGATGGAGCACCTTGCCATAAAGCAAAGGTGATAACTAAGTGGCTCAGGGAACAAAACATAGAGATTTTGGGTCCATGGCCTGGAAACTCCCCAGACCTTAATCCCATTGAGAACTTGTTGTCAATCATCAAGAGACGGGTGGACAAACAAAAACCAACAAATTCTGACAAAATGCAAGCATCGATTGTGCAAGAATGGACTGCTATCAGTCAGGATTTGGTCCAGAAGTTGATTGAGAGCATGCCAGTGAGAATTGCAGAGGTCCTGAAGAAGAAGGGTCAACACTGCAAATATTGACTTGCTGCATTAACTCATTCTAACTGTCAATATAAGCTTTTGTTACTCATAATATGATTGCAATTATATTTCTGTATGTGATAAAAACATCTGACAAACACACATAAAAACCAGAGGGCAGCAGATCATGTGAAAATATAATATTTGTGTCATTCTCAAAACTTTTGGCCATGACTGTAGACTGGACCACAGCGAATCAATGGATGTCGTATATCTGGACTTCTCCAAAGCATTTGAAACTGTACCACATAAAAGGTTAGTATATAAGATGAGAATGCTTGGCCTGGGAGAAAATGTCTGTATGTGGGTAAGTAACTGGCTCAGTGATAGAAAACAGAGGGTGGTTATTAATGGTACATACTCAGATTGGGTCACTGTAACTAGTGGGGTACCACAGGGGTCAGTATTGGGCCCTATTCTCTTCAATATATTTATTAATGATCTTGTAGAAGGCTTGCACAGTAAAATATCAATTTTTGCAGATGACACTAAACTGTGTAAAGTAATTAACACAGAAGAGGACAGTACACTGCTACAGATGGATCTGGATAGACTGGAGGCTTGGGCAGAGAAGTGGCAGATGAGGTTTAACACTGACAAATGTAAAGTTATGCATATGGGAAGGAATAATGCAAGTCACCAGTACATACTGAATGGTAAAATATTGGGTAACTCTGACATAGAAAAGGACCTAGGAATTTTACTGAACAGAAATCTAAGCTGCAGAAACCAGTGTCAGACAGCTGCTGCCAAGGCCAATAAGATAATGGGTTGCATCAAAAGAGGCATAGATGCCCGTGATGAGAACATAGTCCTGCCACTTTACAAATCACTAGTCAGACCACACATGGAGTATTGTGTACAGTTCTGGGCTCCTGTGAACAAGGCAGACATAGCAGAGCTGGAGAGGGTTCAGAGGAGGGCAACTAAAGTAATAACTGGAATGGGTGGACTACAGTACCCAGAAAGATTATCAAAATTAGGCTTATTCACTTTAGAAAAAAGACGACTGAGGGGAGATCTAATAACTATGTATAAATATATCAGAGTTCAGTACAGAGATCTCGCCCACGATCTATTTATCCCCAGGACTGTGATTGTGACGAGGGGCCATCCTCTGCGTCTGGAGGAAAGAAGGTTTGTACACAAACATAGAAGAGGATTCTTTACGGTAAGAGCAGTGAGACTATGGAACTCTCTGCCTGAGGAGGTGGTGATGGTGAGTTCACTAAAAGAGTTCAAGAGAGGCCTGGATGTATTTTTGGAGGGTAATAATATTACAGGTTATAGTTACTAGAGAGGGGTCGTTGATCCAGGGAGTAATTCTGATTGCCTGATTGGAGTCGGGAAGGAATTTTTTTCCCTAAAGTGGGGAAAACTGGCTTCTACCTCACAGGGTTTTTTTGCCTTCCTCTGGATCAACTTATAGGAAAACAGGCCGAACTGGATGGACAGATGTCTTTTTTCGGCCTTGTAAACTATGTTACTATGTAGGTACATAATGTGTTCTAATAATCTTTGCTTAAGAAGTACATTCCTCCTGGGATTCCTCCAACAAAACCTCCTGATCCAATTGCAATTCAAGGTGAGTTAGAGTACAAGGTAGAGAAAATTCTTGACTCTCGGAAAGTCTAGGGTTTTATTCAGTACCTTATCCATTAAAAGGGATACGGTGCTGAAGAAAGGATATGAATTGCTGCTCAGGATGTTAATACTCCTTGTTTAAAGAGAAAATTTCATCTTTAATTTCCATCAAAATCTGCTCCATATATTGTGGGTCCAATGGCCCCTCCGAGGAGGGGGATAATGTAATAAACTTACCTGCCAGTGGCTTGATCCTTAGCCTTGGCACGGCAACGTCAGGAGATGTGCGCTTCTGAGCCACGCTCCCTGGTGATGAGATTGCATCCTTTGTAATTTAAAGGGATATTCTCATCTTAGACAATGGGGGCATATCGCTAGGATATGCCCCCATTGTCTTATAGGTGCGGGTCCCACTGCTGGGACCCGCACCTATATCCAGAACGGAGCGGGGAGCACTGCGCCTGGAGGACCACAGGTTTCCGGGGGTCCGGCCACCACCAGGCGCAGCTCCCCGCGCCGCTCATAGAAATGAATGGGAGCGGGGCCGTGCATGCGCGGTGCGCTCCCATTCATTTCTATGGAGCCGACGGAAGTAGCCGAGTCAGCGCTCGGCTATTTTCGGCGGCCCCATAGAAATGAATGGAGGGCGGCTGCGCATGCGCAGTGCGCCCTCATTCACTTTGGGGGCTCCGTTCTGGAAATAGGTACGGGTCCCAGCGGTGGGACCCGCACCTATAAGACAATGGGGCATATCCTAGCGATATGCCCCCATTGTCTAAAATGAGAATAACCCTTTAATGCTCTGTTTTGCCCTGCAGCAGGCATTTGCTGGGGAGATTAACAGTGGGCTGTTTAGCCCAGCTGCTCTATTACTGTGTAATATTGTTTCTGACGAATGTAGTGCTGAGTCATGGACCTATCAGGTTCTGATCCAGGGACTTGGCACTCTATATAAATCCCTTCCTGGCCTTACACCATTGCCGGTGATAGTCTTTTTTGGCTCACTGGTTAGGTACCTTGTTCCCTGTTCCTGCATTTCCAAACTTCTGACCCCGGCTTATCTTCTGAACACTCTGTCTCACATGTTTGTTACTGTGAAGCCCATCTCGTTCTGATCTCGGCTTGTCTTCTGACCATTCTCTGTCTCTCGTTTGGTACTAGGTAGCCCATCTGGTTCTGACTCATTGCCGTACGACTCTGCTTTTGTTTGTTGTCTGTTAGTGTTTGTCCATCTCTGCACTTATTTAGAGTAGGGATCGCCATCTAGTTGCAATTCTGCCAAGTATTACAGATATATGGTGGCATGCAAACGTTTGGGCACCCCTGGTTAAAATTACTGTTACTGTGAACAGTTGAGCAAGTTGAAGATGAAAAGATCTCCAAAAAGGCATAAAGTTAGAGATAAAACATACTTTTCAACATATAAGTAATATCAGTGTATTATTTTGGTTTTGTAAAATTGTAGAGTGAAAAAATAAAAGGAGTACCTTGCAAAATGATGGGAACCCAAGGAAATTTGATAACTTTGACCCATGTCTCAGATGGCTTGTTCACAATCATCATTAGGATAGGAGTGCAAATTTCAAAGCTTTATAAATAGATAGACTGCTCTAATCTTGTCCCCAAAACAGCATCCATTGGTTCTTCTAAGCAGCTGCCTTACATCTCATTCAAAGATCAATGTTTTGGTCAGTGATTTCCATCAGTGATTGTGAGTCAAAACTAGGTGTGGCTCTAAACACAGAACAGGTGCAGATGTTTCCCTTATACCGTGTGTCTGTGGAGGCTCCAGTCCTGGTTTTGGCTCACAACTACCGATGGAAAACACTGACCAAAACACTGATGTTGTAATGAGGCTTAACTCTGTAAACATGAAAGTGGTTGAGGCCCACAAAGCAGAAGGAGACTATAAAAGAACATTTTCAGGTTGCCATGTCCTCAGTTCAAAATGTAACTAGGAAATGCAGTTAACAGGAACAGTGGAGAACAAGAAAAAGGTCTGGAAGACGAAGAAAAATTTCAGAGACATCTGCTTGTAGAATTGCTAATAGAAAGGCAAATCAGAACACCTGCTTGATTGCAAAAGACTTTCAGGAAGATTTAGCATACTCTGGACTTGTGGTACATTGTTTTATTGTTTAGCAATATCCACACAAATATGATCTTCATGGAAGAGTCATCATCACAATATTCAGTGTCAGAAGTTTGCAAAAGAACTTCCTGATGCATTTTGGAAACAAGCTCTGAGGACCGATGAGGTTAAAAAATAACTCTTTGGCTACAATGCACAAAGGTATGTTTGGAGAAAAAAGGATATATAATTTTATGAAAAGAACACCTCTCTAACTATTCAGCATGGGGGCGGATTAATCATGCTTTGGGGCTGTGTTGCAGCGAATGGCTCGCTGAAAATTTCACGGGTAGAGGGAAGAATAGATTAATTGAAATTCCAGCAAATTCTGGAAGCAAGCATAACTTTAGTTGTAAAAAAACCTAAAGTTGAAAAGCAGATGGCTTCTACAAATGGATAATGATCCTAAACATAACTCAAAATCCACAATAGACTACCTCAAAAAGCACAAGTTGAAGGTTTTACCATAGCCCTCACAGTCCCCTGATCTGAAGATCATTGAAAATCTGTGGTTAGACCTCAAAGGAGGAGTGCATGCAAGAAAGCCCAGCAATCTCACATAACTGGAAGAATATATGAAAATACCTAAAACAAGAATTGAAAGACTCTTGACTAGCTACAAAAAGCATTTACAAGCTGTGATAATTGCCAAAAGAGGTGCTGACATGCACTAACTGTGCAGGGTGCCCAAAGTTTTGCATCAGGCCCTTTTTTTGTTATTTTGAAAATGTAAAAGATGAAAAAAAAGGTTTTTCTTAAAATACAAAGGGAATGTGTCATCTTTAGCTTTTGGAAATCATTTAATCTTCAACTGTCTTAACTGGTCACAATACCAGTAATTTTGACCAGGGGTGATCAAACTTTTGCATGCCACTGTACATTTATGCAGGGCTGTGTAAGACTGAAGGGCTGGTGGCTAAGTTGCTGCATCCCTGCAGTCCTTGCACAGTGCCATATGAATGGTGCAATCTTGCAGACATATCCTAGAACGTAACCATTATATGCAGGATATAAAATATATGTTTTGACTACACTATGACCGGTAAATAGGGATGAGCGAACCCGTGGAAGTTCGGTTTTGCCAGGTTCGGCCGAACTTCAGGTCAAAGTTCGGGTTCGGGACTCGAACCTGAACCTGAACCCCATTGAAGTTAATGGGGACCTGAACTTTGGTACACTAAAATGGCTGCAAAATAGTCGTAGTAAGGGCTAGAGGGCTGAAAAATGGGGGTAAGAGAAGAACAGTTGCCCTGCAAACAAATGTGGATAGGTAAATGACTTAAAATAACATAGAATAGAAAAAAATAAAAAATAATAATCTTGAAGTAGGAGACGGAGGTCAAAGTGGAGTAGGAGGTTGAGGAGGCAGTGGACTTGGTGGTGTAGTGGTGTAGGTGGAAGCGATGATGGAGGAGGAGGAGTTAGCCAACACTGTTTTTGTTGTTTTTTTATTTTTATTTTTTTAAATTTGGGAAGACCCCAAAACAGGGAAATAGAAAAGAGAATGCAAAGATAAAGTGCCCTGGAGTATAACAATGGCTGGGTACAGCCAGTATACTTGTCTACTCAGCACAAGGTACTGACAAGTCCTGTGGGATCCATGCCTGGTTCATTTTAATGAATGTGAGCTTGTCCACATTGGCTATGGACAGGCAGCTGCGCTTGTCTGTGATTACCCCCCCTGCCGTGCTAAACACACGTTCGGACAATAAAGTAGGCATGTGCACATGTACTGTTCCACCATGTTGCTGAAATGCTGTCTCCTGCTAAGACATTCCATATCAGCTGGTGGTGCTGGTTGTTGTGGCGTACTGACAAAGCTTTTCCACATTTCGGCCATGCTAACCCTCCCTTCTGAGGTGCTGACGGTGCCACAGCTGTGTTGGCGACTTCCTCCTCCTCTGCCTTCGCCTGGTGCTTCCACTGAGCCCCCACTGTCTGGTGTGAATGCCCTCAGCAGCGAGTCTACCAACGTTCGCTTGTACTTGTGCATCTTCCGATCACGCTCCAGTGACGGAATTAAGAACAGCATGTTGTCCTTGTAGCGGGGATCCAGCAGGATGGCCACCCAGTAATCAGCACTGGTTAGAATATGGGCCACTTGGCAGTCGTTGCGCAGGCATTGCAGCATGTAGTCGCTCATGTGTGCCAGGCTGCCCTGAGGCAAGGACAAGCTGTCCTCTGTATCCCCCCAGCCACGCTCCATTGATGCCCACGAGCTGCTTTGGGTGCTACCCTGCTGTGAACACGGTTCCTCCTCATCATCATCCTCTTCATCCTGCAGAACTGTGCCCTGGCTAGACAGTTGTGTACCTGGCCTCTTGTGTACCTAGCCTGATAACCGTGGAAATGATCCCTCTTCCTTCCTTCCTCCTCTGCCACATCCTCTTCCATCATTGCTTGAAGCGTTTTTTCAAGGGGACATAGAAGTGGGATAGTAATGCTGAGGACTGCGTCATCGGCACTGGCCATGTTGGTGGAGTACTCGAAACAGAGCAACACGGTACACATGTCCCGCATGGAGGCCCACTCGTAGGTGGTGAAGTGGTGCTGTTCTGCAGAGCGACTCACCCATGCATGCTGCAGCTGAAACTCCACTATTGTCTCTCCAGCATGTGCAAGGTGGAATTCCACGTTGTGGGTAAGTCCCATATGAGGCGGCCGAAGTTACGCTGCAGCGCAGACAGGCGAGCAGCAGCAGGATGAGACCGCCGAAAGTGATCACAGACGGCCCGCACTTTCTGCAGCAGTTCTGAGATATCAGGGTAATTTTTCAGGAACCTCTGCACCACCAAATTCAGCACATGCGCCAGGCAAGGGATGTGCATCAAACCGGCTAGCCCCAGAGCTGCTACGAGATTTCGCCCATTATCGCACACCACCAGGCCAGGCTTGAGGCTCAGTGGCACCAACCACTCATGTTGTTCAATGCCCGTCCACAGCTCCTGCGTGGTGTGGGGTTTATCCCCCAAACAGATGAGTTTCAAAACAGCCTGCTGTCATTTACCCCTGGCTATGCTGAAGTTGGTGATGAAGGTGTTACGCTGACCGGATGAGGAGGTGGTAGAGGAGGAAGCGGAGTAGGAGGAGGAGGCAACAGGCGGCAACGAGAAATGTCCTGCAATCCTCGGTGGCGGTAGGACATGCGCCAAACTGCTATCCGCCTCAGGCCCAGCCGCCACTGGATTTACCCAGTGTGCAGTCAGGGAGATATAACGTCCCTGCCCGTGTTTACAGGTCCACGTATCAGTAGTTATGTGGACCTTGCCACAGATGGCATTGGGAAGTGCACACCTGATTTTGTCTGCCACTTGTTCATGCAGGGAAAATAAAGTTCCTGTACTCTCAAGATTGCTTCAATAGAATATAGTTTTATTTTCCACATGCGGGTGTAAATACAGCTTGTATAAACATTTTCGGCAAAGCCTTCGTCAGATTGCTGTAATAACATGTAGATACAGTACATTGGCAAAGTGCAATCAAAATAACACATAGTAAATGATGAAACAAAGTGAGAAGAAAGAAAATGCAAGGGGTACTTCCTCTTTCTCTTTAGTGTTTGTGGGATGGACAGCTGAACGCTTCCATGGGATAGTGTGGACATGCTTGGTGACGGTGGTGGAGGTGGTGGTGTTGCTGCCACATCCTCTGTTTCCGGGGCGGCAGGTGCCACTGTCACTATAGAGGAGGAGGAAGAGGCAGAGACCACAGCAGAAGAGGGAGCAAGAGGAGCCTGAGATCTTTTGTGGTTTTTCAGGTGTGTACTCCACTGCAGCTCGTGCTTTGCATTTAGATGCCTGGTCATGCAGGTGGTGCTCAGGTTTAGAACATTTATGCCTCGCTTTAAGCTCTGATTGCACAGCGTGCAAACCACTCGCGTTTTGTCATCAGCACATTGTCTGAAGAATTGCCACGCCAGGGAACTCCTTGGAGCTGGCTTTGGAGTGCTCATTTCCTGGGTGCGTGGGGCAGTAGCAAGCATACTGGCTAGGGGATGGCCACTCTGCTTTTGCACCCTGCTCCCTCTTTCGCTGTGCGGCTGGCGCTGTGTGACCACCACTTCTTTCTCCGAACTGCACACGTCACTTGCATGACCTTGATTCCATGTGGGGTCTAGGACCTCATCATCCTCCACATCATCTTCCACCCACTCTTCACCCTGACCCTCCTTGCCGGTCTGCACACAGCAGAAAGCAGCAGCAGTTGGCACCTGTGTTTTGTCATCATTAGAGACGTGCTGCGGCGGTACTCCCATCTCCACATCCTGAAACATAAGTGGTTGGGGGGGCGGAGCCTACGCCGGAGCTGAATGGGAGCGTTTTTCTGAGCTCCGTGACTCGACTGCCCTAATCGCAGCTAACTTTAGCATCGTGGCATGAAAATGGTGAAAATCAGAGGGGCTAGACCAGGAGAACACCCTGCAGCTGTGAAACCTACTCCCACCGCAGGTGGAATGGTTAAATACCTGAAAAAAGCTCCCGCAGCACAGGCTGCCAGAGAATCCAAGATGGCGCCGAACCCGGGAGGAATTGCTGATTTTCACCATTTTCATGATGGCTCTGAAGCGGAGAGCGAGGGTGAGCAGCCCCAGGAACATCAAGGCCTACCTGTCTCCAGGAGATTCATACGCCACGCGTTGGTGGATGCACTTGGACCGCTGACAAGCGAGATCGCGGCGCTCACCCAGGAGATACGGCAAATGGGCACCGTGTGGAGGCGCTTGAGTCTGCACAGGCCGTCATAGTGGATCATGGGGAGGCTGTGTCACAGCGCCTTGCTGCGTATCAACTACACCTCAATACAGCATACACGGCCCTTGAAGATCAGGAAAACCGTAGTAGAAGGAACAATTTACGTTTCAGAGGAGTTCCGGAGAATAACTTACCTGAAGATGTTCCAGCTATTATAAGGCGGATTATTACCCCTTTAATAGGGGAAGAGATGGGAGCAAATGTGGTTATTGAAAGAGCTCATCGAGCGCTGCGACCCCGTCCTAAGGAGACAGACCCCCCAAAGGACATTATTTGTCATTTTTTGAATTTCCAAGATAAGGAGCTAATTTTGAACTCGGCAAAAGCGGATCCCAACATCAACTTTGAGGGGAACCTGGTTGCGGTCTTCCAAGATTTGTCTGCCACCACTTTGCAAAAACGCAGGTCCTTAAAACCCCTTACGGATATGTTGAGAAGCAGAAAAATCCCGTACAGGTGATCCTTTCCTTTCGGCATCAGCTTTAACTTTGCTGGGAAGCGCATTATTATCTCTTCATACGAGGATCTACAGGTAGCCTACTCTTCCATGGACATTGCTCCGTTGGACATTGAATGCTGGGACACTGTCAGAGACCTCACCCCACTGCCTGAGCTCCCCAAAGCTCTTCCTTGGGAACGAGTATCCACTCCGAAACATCAGAGAAACAGGAGACGCACTGGTGGACTCACCCCGAAAAGAATTACCTGGATGAGTACCTAATAGAAGTGTTGGACACTGTAATCTGTCCATTCTTCTGTCTCTTAGCTCTTGCCTTTTGCCGTCACTCTATCCTCCTCCTTTAGCCTCTTCTGGTCTACATACTCCTCAAACCTGACCTCTTCTGTTGGGGCATAATGGACAGCACTATGAGGGCCCACTTACTGATTACTTAGTATGCATAGAAGTTTAAACAGATAGATTGTGGCGGTTTACTTGGATTCTATGTCCTTTTTTACCCCCCTTCGGGATATCTGCTCTTCCCTCTGCCACCCTCAGACTCCTCTATCATGGGGGGGCGGGGGAGGGGACAGTTTGTTTCTTCCCAAACTATTTCACATGGTTTTGCTTTATTGCATAAGTTTACATATGTTTTGATTTTTCTCTCTGTTGTATCTGCAACAGTTGAAGGGTTTACAAGTCTGTAGGTACAAATTGGGTCTGACACTGGCTTTGTTTTGAGGGAGGGACATACACCCTCGCTAGTTGCAGCTCCATTTTACTATGCCTGAGCATGGCGGAATTGAACATTGTTTCTTATAATGTTAAGGGTATGAGATCCTCAGCCAAGAGATGTCAGATTTTCTCAATGCTAAAGAAGGAGCTCTCCTCCGTTGTCTTCTTACAGGAGACACACTTTAAAAGGAACAAATACCCAAATCTCACTTTTTCATATTACCCAACGTGGTTTCACTGTGGTGCGGATGGCCCGGCATCCAGGGGAGTTAGCATAGGTTTCAAAAGAGGATTCCCTTTTACATTGACTGCTCAGCTACAAGATGTAGATGGACGTTATATTCTGGTTAAAGGTGTAATTGGTTCCCAGACTTATACATTTGCAAACCTATATGCACCTAACCAGAACCAAGTTAGTTGGATTTCACAAGTCTTGGAGACCCTTTCATCCTTTGGGGAAGGTGTGATAGTAGTGGGTGGAGATTTAAACTTGGTGATGGACCCCCTGCGTGACACCTCCTCTGGACGTACAGCCATCTCTTTCAAGGCTCTGAGATTTCTTAAGATAAAACTGGAGGACTTGGGGTTGATGGATGTTTGGAGATGTTTTCATCCTGATGAAATTGATTATTCTTTCTATTCTGCAGCTTCCAACTCTTATAGCAGACTTGATTATATCTTCGTCTCTAAGGAACACATGCGAGATTGCTTGAATACAAGGATTGGAAGTATGACCCTCTCGGATCATGCCCCGGTGTTTGCTACAATTTCTCCCACTCCCAGAGGAGGTAAGATGCCAAGGTGGAGACTAAATGAAACTTTGATAGCTGGTGAGAGAAAGATCTCATATAGCAACTCTCCTGTCAGAATATTTTGTTCTTAATCAGACCCCCGAAATTTCCCTTCAAGTGTTGTGGGATGCCCATAAGCCATATATTAGGAGCCATCTTATCAGTCTGGGATCTCATATTAAGAAGGAGGCGAGAGCTAAACTGGAGGCATTATTGTCCCGAATACAAACACTTGAAAAGATCCATAAACGTTCACTTGCTATCTCGCATCAAACTGCTCTTAATAGCTTGCGGACGGAACTAAAAAATCTGCTCAATGCTAATTCCGCAAAATATTTCCTGTCCTCTCAGCATAAATTTTTTGTGCATGGTGATAAGGCGTCTAAATTTATGATGAGAAGAATTAAAAAGAGGAAACAATCCAATTTTGTCCCATTCCTTACACTCGATAAAGATCGTCGTTTATATGACTCTTCTAAAATTGCTGACCAATTCCACTTGTTTTACAAATCCCTTTATAATTTGCAGTCCTCTCCCTTAGATAATTCCCCTTCTGATAAAAGTGCTCTGATGGATGACTTTTTGAAAAAATTACAGCTCCCTGTCCTCTCTCCCTCTCAGAGAGTTACTCTGGCTGAACCTTTTACCCAGGAGGAACTGGACAGTGCTATTAAAGCCTCCCCTAGAGGTAAATGCCCTGGCCCTGATGGCTTACCTATTGTTTATTACTCTACTTTCAAAGATATCCTAACCCCACATTTGCTTCCTATATAGAACCTTGCACTTAATAATGTTGCCCTCTCCTCGGAAATGACCCATGCTTCGATTACTATTATTCATAAGGAGGGCAAGGATCCGTCATCTTGCGCCAACTATAGGCTAATTTCCTTGCTAAATACTGACCTTAAGCTTCTGGACAAAATGATGGCCTCTCGACTGCAACTATTACTCCCTCAGCTAATTCATCATGATCAGGTTGGTTTTGTCCGGGGGAGAGAGGGTAAGGCCAACACAACTAAAGTGTTGGCTTCACTCTTTTACACACTACGTAAACGTACCCCTCTGGTCCTTCTCGGTACTGATGCCGAGAAGGTCTTTGATAGAATTAATTGGCAATTTATTAGAAAAGTGCTCTCATCATTTCAAATACCCCTCCCCTTTATAGACGCTACCTTTGCCATGTATACCCATTCCTCTGCCTCAGTTCTGGTCAATGACACGGCCTCAGCCCCTTTTCCTATTCGCAATGGGACCAGGCAGGGATGTCCTCTCTCACCCCTGATCTTTGTCCTAGTCATGGAAACTCTTATGCAGGCAATGAGACAGGAAGTTAAGATTAAAGGATTGCAGATTGGAGGTCATGAATTTAAGCTAGCAGCGTTTGCTGACGACTTAATGCTCATCATTACTAACCCTATCCAAGCTATGCCAATAGTTGCTGATCTATTGCTCTCATTTGGGTTGGTCTCTAATTTTAAGGTCAACCCTTCTAAGTCTCAGATACTCCACCTTGGCATCTCTCCTGCTGTAGTGGCAGAACTCCAACTTGACTCCCCATTCAATTGGTCTTCCCAAAATCTTACCTATTTGGGTATCAAGCTGACTCCCCAACTAAATGACTTATTTGCACTTAATTATAAACCTTTGTTGCAGTCACTTGTCTCCCAAATGGATGCCTTAGATACCCCTACTTTGTCATGGTTTGGGAGAAAAATTTTGGTGATGTCACTTATTTTACCCAGGCTATCTTATTTGATGCAGGTACTTCCCATAGTGATACCCAGGTCATACTTCCTTACCTTGAATAGCGCTATCTGCAAATTTATTTGGCAAGGGAAAGGGAGTAGGATCTCTTTTCAAACTCTGTCCAAGCCAAAGAAATATGGAGGCATAGGGCTCCCTGATTCAGAGTCATACATGAGAGCAATACATTTATGTAGAGCACTAGATTGGCTGAGGAAACCATCTCACAAGCCTTGGATTCTTATTGAAAATGCACTCTCTGGCTCTTCTCTTAGGGCTATGCTCCTTTCTGATAGGCCCATCTCGCCTTGTCCTGATTTCAGTCCCATAATGAAACAAACATGTAAGGTATGGGAATGGTTTGTGCACACGTTCAAGGCTCTTCAGCTCCCATCGGGGATCCTCCAGGTTAGAGACATTGTGGCTATGACTCCGAAAGAATTCAGAGAAAGTGTACCAGTAGTGACTAGGTCTTTGACTGTGGAGGTGCGTGGGTTAAGAGATTTGACAGGTAACTTAATTCCAGACTGTGAACTCTTGAAAATACTTTCCCTCCCACCCTCGGCCACCTTGCTATGTGAGGGTATTAAAAAGGCCTTTCTCCCTATCATTCCAAAGATCCCTTCACAGGGAACACTGTCGGATTTTGAAAAATGGGCTACAGGAGCTATTTATCCAAGAAAACTTATCTCTCAATTATATAAAATGTTGAAAACACCTTCAATGACAATCAAACCAGCAATAGTAGGTATATGGGAGGGTGACTTAGGGAGGGAATTGACATCGACGGAGATTCTTAAAATGTTTGAAGCGCCACATAAACTATCGAGATGCATCCAAATTCAGGAGAATAGATACAAGGTCATGTCCAGATGGTATAGAACACCTGATAAGATAGCTAGACTTTTTCCAGGAGCCCCTGATGTGTGCAGGAGATGCTGTTCATGCCCAGGTACCTTTATTCATATATGGTGGTCTTGCAGTAAGATTCAGGAGATGTGGCTTATTATCTTCAAAAAGAGCAATGAAATTTGTGAAACTACTTTTGCCTGCTCCCCTGATACAGCTCTACTCAGCCTTGCCCTTCCTGGGGGTAACAACCGATCTGGTGCTTTGTTCTCTATTTTGCTCACAGCGTTTAGATTGCTCATTCCACAATTCTGGAGATCAAAAGATCTTCCCTCATTAGAGCACTGGATGAACAAAGTTGACCAGATTTACAGATTTGAGGAGCTTTCTCATTGGGAACTACGCTCCAGGAAGGTTTTTCTTTCAATTTGGGAACCATGGAGGAAATACAGAAATTTTGCTGTTAGGGATTAAAAGGATTCTCTGCTAATATCCCGGTTTTTGTTCTCTACTTGGCTGTGGATTTCGCTATAATATTGTTCTTGCTTCATTAATGTTCTCCTGTACTTTGCAGATGATGAAACCTCATTCACTTAGTCACCCTAAGATATCAGATATGTCATTTATTCTTTTCAGTATACAAGATGTTAATGTTCTATGTTGAGTTCACTTTATTGTGTCTTTTATATGGCCAGGCCTGCGTGCTTTGGCTTGTTCTGGACAATATATGTCCAGTTGCTTGCTTTGTCCTCTGTTATGACAAATATAAATAAAAATAAAAAATTTAAATATAAAAAAAAAAGAAACATAAGTGGTTGGGCATCAGTGCGCTCAATCTTTTCCACTTCTGAGGCAGGGCTAAGTGGATGGCCCATGGAAACCCCACCAGCAGAGCCATCAAAAAGCATCAGTGACTGCTGCATGACTTGGGGCTCATACTGCTTGGCTGATTTGCAAGGGGGTGAGGTGAAAGACAGATGCCCATGGGCTGCAGGTGCCAATTCTGCACTTTCAGCAGGGGACCGGGTGGGAGACAATGTGAAGGAACTGGAGGCACTGTCAGCCATCCAATCTACTACTGCCTTTGCTTGTTCTGGCCTCACCATTCGTACACCGATATTCGGGCATACAAAATTATGATGAACGTCCTGTCACCTATGTGCACCTAAGGAAGATGTTTTATTTGGGCGTGTAGCTGGCCCAGATCGACCACGTCCTCTCCCTGCAACAGGAGCTCCACCAGTACCAGCAGCAACACAACCAGGGCCATGTCACTTATTTGATGCTCTACTCATTCTTTGAGGTCACCCACCGAACTAACAGACAGATTAACTTTATTAATTTATCTGTCACATATGTAGTGCAGGTGTACCTCTAACCAAAAACGTGAATATGTCACCTGCCAGATTACCAGACGGATTAAGTGTATTAATTTCCCAGTCATGTATGCAGTACAAGTGTATGTCTTAGCAAAAATGTGAATTTGTCACCTGCCGGATTAACAGACGGATTAACTGTATTAATTTCCCTGTCAAGTATGCAGTACAGCTGTATGTCTTAGCAAAAATGTGAATTTGTCACCTGCCGGATTAACAGAAGGATTAACTGTATTAATTTCCCTGTCAAGTATGCAGTACAGCTGTATGTCTTAGCAAAAATGTGAATATTTCACCTGCCGGATTAGCAGACGGATTAACTGCATTAATTTCCCTGTCACGTATGAAGTCTAGCTGTATATCTTAGTAAAAACGTGAATATGTCACCTGACGGATTAGCAGACGGATTAACTGTATTGATTTCCCTGTCATGTATGCAGTACAGCTGTATGTCTTAGCAAAAATGTGAATATGTCACCTGCCGGATTAACAGACAAATTAACTGTATTAATTTCCCTGTCATGTATGCAGTACAGCTGTATGTCTTAGCAAAAATGTGAATATGTCACCTGCCGGATTAACAGACGGATTAACAGTATTAATTTCCCTGTCACGTATGCAGTACAACTGTATGTCTTAGCAAAAATGTGAATATGTCACCTGCCGGATTAACAGACAGATTAACAGTATTAATTTCCCTGTCACATATGCAGTACAGCTATATGTCTTAGCAAAAACGTGAATATGTCACCTGCCGGATTAGCAGACAGATTAACTGTATTAATTTCCCTGTCATGTATGCAGTCCAGCTGTATGTCTTAGCAAAAACGTGAATATGTCACCTGCCGGATTAACAGATGGATTAACAGTATTAATTTCCCTGTCACGTATGCAGTAAAGCTGTATGTCTTAGTAAAAACGTGAATATGTCACCTGCCGGATTAGCAGACGGATTAACTGTATTAATTTCCCTGTCACGTATGGAGTACAACTGTTTGTCTTAGGAAAAATGTTCCCAGTCACGTATGCAGTACTGGTGTAATCTGTTTGCAAAAACGTGAATAGGTCACCAACCGGACTAGCAGACGGATTAACTGTATTATTTCCCTGTCACGTATGCAGTACAACTGTATGTTTTAGCAAAAATGTGAATATGTCACCTGCCGGATTGTAAAACGGATTAACTGTATTAATTTCCCTGTCACGTATGAAGTCCAGCTGTATGTCTTAGCAAAAACGTGAATATGTCATCTGCCGGATTGTAAAACGGATTAACTGTATTAATTTCCCTGTCACATATGCAGTACAGCTGTATGTCTTAGCAAAAACGTGAATATGTCACCTGCCGGATTGTAAAACGGATTAACTGTATTAATTTCCCTGTCATGTATGCAGTACAGCTGTATGTCTTAGCAAAAACGTGAATATGTCACCTGCCGGATTAGCAGACGGATTAACTGTATTTATTTCCCTGTCACGTATGCAGTACAGCTGTATGTCTTAGCAAAAACGTGAATATGTCGCCTGCCGGACTAGCAGACGGATTAACAGTATTAATTTCCCTGTCATGTATGCCGTACCAATGTAATCTGTTTGCAAAAACGTGAATTTGTCACCAACCGGACTAGTAGACATTAAATGTATTAATTTCCCTGTCATGTATGCAGTACAACTGTATGTTTTAGCAAAAACGTGAATATTAAATATTATATTTCTGTGTCAGGGGTGCAAAGCTGGTGTATTGCACCCACAAAAACACTATATATACTGTAGGTCACCCACAGAATAAATAGTCAGATTCCTAACACTTTCCCTCACTTCAGCTGCCTGCTTCATGTCCCTGCACTTCTCAGAGCTGATGGGCAGTGCTACATGTGATCCAGCTTATATAGAAGCTGGGTCACATGACGCACCGGCCAAACACAGCCATGCCATTAATAGGCATGGCTGTGATGGCTTCTAAGTGCCCACAGCTTAAAAGTTTGTTGATTGGCTGCCCTGCAGCCTTTCAACAAGCTTTATTAAACGTCCGAACCCGAACTCGAACCCGGACTTTTTCTTCAAAGTTCGGGTTCGGGTGCCCGAACTCTCAAAGTTCGGGTTCGCTCAACACTACCGGTAAATATTTGTTACCGCTAAAGGATGGCATATTGTTTCATTCCTTCATTGCTGGAAAATTCCAAAGATTTAAAGATAGAGTGAAATATTAAGTTATCTATATTTTTGATATTCCACATTTAAAATGGTATCTTAAAATGCACTCTTACCTATTAGGGGTGTACAGCTACTGTATACATTTATAAATTCTTATTGTAACAACTTCTCATAAAGTCATCTATTTTCATCACAATGAAAATGTTTTCTTAGTTGAATGGTTCATTGATGGAGCTGGTTGTCTTTGCCCTTTTTATAAGCAAATCAATATCATTTCAGAGATCAAATTAAATGTCTATATTGTGATATATTTTGTTCTCCATTGCAAATATACTTATTGTCTACCTTTATGGTAGATCTCTCGTTGTGTGGTATTCGATTTATATTATTACAATGTTTCTTTGAAAGTGTCATTATGCACAGCATTTTGTACTATTTCACAGCAGTGGTAAAATGGAAAGGCTATAGCTAGGTAATAAAGTTATTGCAAAGATTTATGATATGTTACACCCCATTTGCCTCTTTCCACACCACTGGTGAAAGTCATTATTTTTTATGTTGCACCATTTTTGAGGGATGACCAGTTGTGTGGTAATCAATCTCATTATGTAAAGATGAGCTTTTTGTCTAATGCCTGTAAATCACTATATAAAATGTATTCAGCATTGTTCAAAGAATAGGTATTAATAATTATGAATAATTTCAGAATGACAATGTATTCTTATTTTATAATACAATATCAATATTTTTTGTAGCATCATCATTGTTAAAAGTGCTACCATAAATAAATGTATCTGAAATGAACACCTGATTTTTTTTAAACTGAATTTGCTACATTTTTCTGAAATATATCAAATGAGAAAAAGGGGGTAGAAGAGGGAGAGGGAAGGCATGGGACTTGCACACTAAGTCAGATTAGTTACAACAGTTTAATCATCGATTTCACAGTTTACATGACAATCCCATGTTACAGGAAAACAGTCCTATGATATAGAATGTTATCTAGATATATTAGAATAAGAAAACAGCTATTAAGTGTTCTGACTTGGAGCTATCTCTAAACAATTGCAAAATTCAGGATTTTCTCACAGAATTGCAATGGGAGGGTGATCTATATGTTTAATAATGAGAAAACATGAATTAGATTTCTTTCTGTAGAATATTATCTGCCCAATCTATTCTAAATACATGTGAAAGTTGTTGAACCTGGTGTAGAGAAGGCATTTGTAGTGAGATCCATTCTAGATAGAGTTTTCTTTTTTGTATTATGGTGTACGGAGTGTGTATAAGTATCTAGGCAACCAAAGATTTCAAAGAAAGGTGTCAGTAGTACCTAGTTGGCCAAATTTGAAAAAGCTCAGAGACAGACAGGAAATTTAAGCCAGGGGACAGGGCTTAATGCTCCACTCACTTTAACAGGCTGTTAGAGACTATGGAAGTGTATGGAATCTGCATAACCTCAGCAGCTTCTCACAAAACCTCCTAGTCTTCTCAAATTGCTCACTCCACTCCATCCAATTGCATTTCACCCCAACTGTGCATTGAGACAGAGCTCAGCAGTGCAGAGAAGTGGTGCTAGACTGGCAAGGGCCTTGGTGTGTCACCATGTAGGCAGAGCTCCTGTGCTGTGTGTGTGCCCTAAGGTTAGTGTTTACCACTATAAGAGGCTCTTTAACAACAGTCTGGACATGCTGGAAGTTGTAGTTCTCTCCTCTTATCTCCCTTTCCATGCAATGTTGAACAGTATGGATATGCATGAAGTTGCAATTCTCACCTCTTATACCCCTCTCCATGTAATGTTGGGAGTTGTAGTTCTCCCCTCTTATCCTCCTCTCCATCTAATGTTGGACTTGCTAGGAGCTGTAGCTCTCCCTTCCTATTTCCCTCTCCATGTAATGTTGAACAGTATGAACATGCTGGAAATTGTAGTTATCCCCTCTTTTATCCCTCTCCCTGTAATGTCCACTTTTGCCCTATAATATCAGCCTTACACACTATAATATCTAATTTAATCTATTTCTGACAGATGAGGAAGGTTTCCATCAAAACAGACATTTTCTCTCACCGACTGTTACTACAACCTTTGCTTGGATTATGTTTGAGTAGGGAGGGAGATTTATCTTGGTATAATGCTATTATAATGCTGGTCCACGTGGTCGTAACCAAATCTATTTTGTACTATTACTAACTAGGAGATTCCTTTGTACCAAAATGGCCACTCTCACTGCATGTGACAAAAGTTATGCAGACTAAACCCAGTCCCCTCCTAATAAACCTCCTGCCTTACATGCACAAGAATAAGATGGGGGAGAAGGAGGGATAGTAGAAATGACTTCAGCATGAGACAATCATGCACTGCTTTTCTATTGCATTTTTTTCTGGTCTGCAATGTGATATCTGATGGAAAAAAACACATGACAAAGGCAAATAAGGAGATTATGTTATATTTTGTTTCCTGTTTTTTTTTTTCTCTGTGTGTCTGTATTCAGGCTCTAGTGTTCCTGTGAAAAAGAACTTCTTTAAAGCTATCAACCCTATGCATGTACCAGACAAGTAACTTGAAGATCATGTACCCTAATACAAAATCTATGACATGACCCAACCTACTATGTACCATTTATAATACTGGTGTCTTTTTAGGTGGTACAGAAGCCTTTGGGCCCCCGGAGGCATCAGGGACCAGGGAAGACTATTCTCTTTGCACCCCTATAGCTATATAACCACTCCTAGCCAATCTGGAAACCAGAGGGTAGACAATTATCTTCATACACATCTACAAAAGGTTCTGTGCAGACACTATGATTTTGTGACTTTTTCTTGTTTAACGCCATCACATAGCATCAAAGGAATTTTGTCTTTCTGCACATTTTGCCACGAAGTGAGCAACCACTCAAAATAAGTATCGATGGTCTGAGGATTTGTCATCCTCCCTAGCAATTAACTGGTCCCTGGCGGGATAGGTGAGGGTAATAAGATAACTGAGATGCACCAATGGTCTTTGCATCCTTTATGGTCACTTGATTTTTATAAAGTTTTTTGAGCATATAGTTGTGCAACCAGTACACAGTAATGCTGAAAATCTGAGTAAGGGCTTATGCACACAACCTTATGTATTTTGTGGTCCGCAAAAAACGGATCTGCAAAAAATACGGATGACGTCCGTGTGCATTCCATATTTTGCGGAACGGAACAGTTGGCCCCTAATAGAACAGTCCTATCCTTGTCCGTAATGATGACAATAATAGGACATGTTCTATTTTTTGGTTTGGAATGGAAACACAGACATGTACACAGAGTAACTTCTGTTTTTTTTTGCGGACCCATTTTACATGAATGGTTCCGCATATGGTCCGGAAAAAAAAACAAGAAAGGAACAGATACGGAAATAAAATATGTTCGTGTGGATGAGCCCTAACAGTACAATCTGATAACAAAGAAGTATGAACAATATGAAGTGATATGTTGCAGGGTACATAGTAATCCACAAACTGAATAATAGTAATAAGATGTGTGACCTGGTATTGCAATGAGATCAGACTCAAGGAATATGAGGGGCTGATGCTGGTATGGGGTATAGCTGTTAGGTAGGGGCAGAATATGCAAATTATTGCTGTTCTGGCCTGCAATCTCCTGCAGGTTATTTGACAGTAATCAAAGAATATTAATCAGCTCTGGCATACCCACTTCTCCAACCCCAACACTCTCCTGCCCTACAGGTGGGAGCCCTTCTTCTGCTATCTGCTTGTCCTCCTTTTCCATATCATCTAATGTCGATGAGAATATGTCATCAGGAACATTCAGCTCCTCGTCTCTCTGCATCTTGCTGATGTTTCTAGGACATAGAGACTTTGAAGGATGATTTGGAAGAAGTAAAGCCAGCAAAAGGTGAGGATGGTCATCATTGGGAGAAAATGTCTGTATGTGGGTAAGTAACTGGCTTAGTGATAGAAAACAGAGGGTGGTTATTAACGGTACATACTCAGATTGGGTCACTGTCACTAGTGGGGTACCACAGGGGTCTGTATTGGGTCCTATTCTCTTCAATATATTTATTAATGATCTTGTAGAAAGCTTGCACAGTAAAATATCAATTTTTGCAGATGACACTAAACTGTGTAAAGTAATTAACACAGAGGAGGACAGTGCACTGCTACAGCAGGATCTGGATAGACTGGAGGCTTGGGCAGAAAAGTGGCAGATGAGGTTTAACACTGACAAATGTAAGGTTATGCATATGGGAAGGAATAATGAAAGTCACCAGTACATACTAAATGGTAAAGCATTGGGTAACTCTGACATGGAAAAGGACCTAGGAATTTTAGTGAACAGCAAACTAAGCTGCAGAAACCAGTGTCAGATAGCTGCTGCCAAGGCCAATAAGATAATGGGTTGCATCAAAAGAGGCATAGATGCCCGTGATGAGAACATAGTCCTGCCACTTTACAAATCACTAGTCAGACCACATATGGAGTACTGTGTACAGTTCTGGGCTCCTGTGAACAAGGCAGACAGAGCAGAGCTGGAGAGGGTTCAGAGGAGGGCAACTAAAGTAATAACTGGAATGGGTGGACTACAGTACCCAGAAAGATTATCAAAATTAGGGTTATTCACTTTAGAAAAAAGACGACTGAGGGGAGATCTAATAACTATGTATAAATATATCAGAGGTCAGTACAGAGATCTCTCCCATCATCTATTTATCCCGAGGACTGTGACTGTGACGAGGGGACATCCTCTGCGTCTGGAGGAAAGAAGGTTTGTACATAAACATAGAAGAGGATTCTTTACGGTAAGAGCAGTGAGACTATGGAACTCTCTGCCTGAGGAGGTGGTGATGGTAAGTTCACTAAGAGAGTTCAAGAAGGGCCTGGATGTATTTCTGGAGGGTAATAATATTACAGGTTATAGTTACTAGAGATGGGTCGTTGATCCAGGGAGTTATTCTGATTGCCTGACTGGAGTCGGGAAGGAATTTTTCCCCCTAAAGTGAGGAAAATTGGCTTCTACCTCACAGGGTTTTTTTTTTTTTTTGCCTTCCCCTGGATCAACTTGTAGGAAAACAGGCTGAACTGGATGGACAGATGTCTTTTTTCGGCCTTACAAACTATGTTACTATGTTAATATTAAGTCCTGAGGGGACTCAGGACTATACCTGCACTATACCTCTCCAATATTCTTTTATTAATAGTTTTCAGCAACACTGTCCCTAGATCATGAGTGCTTGGCATGTCTCTCCCTATGCTCAGCTACCCGGACAATGGTGGAGACCGTGCGGGTAACAGTTTTATAGGGCTGTGACCTAACAGGGGATGGCTATGTATGGATTGGCTGGCTGCAAGGCATTATGGTCGATCTTGCGTTTCCGAGCTTCTTGATTTCAGTTTGTAACACATGCAGCCACCATTTTAGAAAAAAAAAATGATTTGTTGCCACGAAGCGTGAGGAAATTTGGACTCTCTGCAAATCAATGTTTTTTCTAAACTTCGGACCAAATTCCGCTTTAAATGAGTTTTAAAAACCTCATTCCAGAATGTTTGAATTATGGGGCAGTGCCACCACATGTGTGACTCTGCCATCACAAAGTTGACAGCTGTTACCTAGCCGGGGAAAGATGCCATCACAGTTGTAACTTTCGATTTGTTTTTTAGTATTATTAATACAATTTGAACTAGAAACTGCCCATTTAAAGTGTTGTGTCATTCCTCCATCTATAACTTTAGGTTAAACTCTTCCTCTCATTTCGTCATATGGCCTTTTTTGCATTGAAGTGCAGAATTCAGTGCGAGTTAGGGGGTAGAAAGCACTTTAAGGTGTGAGGAATTCCCACTAAAAAAACATTCAAGTGGTAAGGTCCTAGGCAGAGAAATAGGAGGAAGTCCCATTATATTAAGGAGATGTCTCATCTGTAAAAATTGATAGAAATAACAGTTGGGGACATCATATTTCTGATGTAAGGACTCAAAAATTCCAAGATCGCCCTCTTGAAATAGGTGGATTAAATTCACTATTCCCCAAATTTCCCATGAAGGGGCATTAAATATGATAACTAAGTGCAATACTTGGGATCTCTGAGGTGTTAGGAACAAAGAATTTTGTGAACTGTAAGTAATTATTGTGCGTTTCCTATTTCCATGTGCATAGTTGTGAGAGATAGAGACTTCAGAGGGAGCAACAGAGAGAAAACGCAGACGCTATGTCAAGCCCTCTAAATACAGCCTCCAAAAACCCCCAAAGCACCCTATCAAACTCTTTTCCACCATCTAGAGAAACAAAGATAGTAGAGGCTCCAGAGGATTCCAAAAGATGTAATAAGTAGAGATGAGCAAGCACTAAAATGCTCGGGTGCTCGTTATTCGAGACAAACTTTTCCGGATGCTCGGGTGCTCGTTTCCAGTAACGAACCCCATTGAAGTCAATGGGAGACTCGAGCATTTTTTGCAGGGGACCAAGGCTCTGCCTAGGGAAGGCTGGGTGAAAACCTGGAAACATCAGAAAATGATGGAAACACCACGGAAATGGACAGGAAACAGCAGGGGCAGCATGCATGGATGCCTCTGAGGCTGCCTAATCCCACCATTACCCCAAATTCTCATGAAACAGCCTGGTGGTTACCCTCATGGCAATTGTGCTCACCCAGACCAAGAAAGGTGAGGCACATGCCCATCACATGTTAGGGAAGCACCCAACTAGGTGCAACGAAGGTACATCACCCATGCCCATGCTGGCACTGCTCTCCTATCCCCAGCCACATGATGCAGGCATAATCCTGACACAGCATGGCGGTGACACCAACAAGTGACCAAGTTAGATGAGGTAGCAGGTGAGCCACCCAAAAATTTAGCCTGACGCAGCATAGCGGTGACAACAGAGTGACCGAGTTAGACTGAGGTAGCAGGAGGTGAAGCACGGATGGTAATTCAAAGGAGGAGGAGAAGGGTTGGAGGAAGAGGCATAGTAAGTCTGGGAAACCGTGACCGAGGTAGGCCCCCGCAATCCTCCAAGTGGGCAGTACATGAGCGGCCACAGGGTCAGACTCGGTCAGAGTGACCGAGCTACACGACGGAAGCAGGTAGAGCACATAAAAAATTTAGCGTGTCCCTACGTTTTTGGGTCAGCGTTAGGCAAAGACGACAAGGAGGAGGAGTAGTAGGAGGAGTAGAGAAGAGGAATTGGATACATATGTAATGTTAATCTTTAGCTGCTTTCCCCTGGAGGAGATTTGAATTCCGGTGAAATCCAGGCTTTGTTCATTTTAATAAGCGTCAGCCTGTCAGCGCTGTCAGTTGACAGGTGTGTACGCTTAGCGGTGATGACGCCACCAGCTGCACTGAATACCCGCTCTGACAGCACGCTAGCGGCAGGGCAGGCCAGCACCTCCAAGGCGTACAGCGCCAGTTCAGGCCACGTGTCCAGCTTTGAAACCCAGTAGTTGTATGGAGCAGAGTGATCAGTCCGGACGTTGCTATGGTCAGCTAGGTACTCCCTCACCATCTTTCTGTACAGCACCCCCCTACTCTGCCTAGACTGGGGACAGGTGACAGTGTCTTGCTGGGGTGACATAAAACTGGCAAAGGCCTTGGAGAGCGTTCCCCTGCCAGTGCTGGACAAGCTGCCTGCTCGCCTCCCTCCCCCGCTACTTGGCCCACAGAACCATGCCCTCTGCCGCTAGCAGTGTCAGATGGGAAGGATTGTTTCAGCTTGTGCACCAGGGCCTGTTGATATTGATTCACTCTCATACTCCTTTCCTTTACAGGGATGAGAGTGGAAAGGTTCTGCTTGTACCATGGGTCCAGGAGAGTGAACACCCAGTAATCGGTGTTTCAAAAAATGCTTCTAACCTGAGGGTCACGGGATAGGCAGCCTAACATAAAGTCTGCCATGTGCGCCAGAGTCCCAACACGCAAGAATTCCCTCTCCTCACTGGCCTGACTCTCCATTTCCTCCTCCTCCTCCTCCAAGTCCACCTCTTCAGCCCATACACGCTCAAGAGTTAAGGACTGAGCACTGGTACCCTCTACTGTCTCGCCGACATTCTCCTCCTCTTCCTCCTCATCCCCCTCCTCCAATACGCGCTGAGAAACAGACCGGAGGGTGCTCTGGCTATCAAGCGACATATCTTCCTCCACCGTCTCTTGTGACAAGCGCAAAGCATCTGACTTCATGCTGAGCAGTGAGTTTTTCAAAAGGCAAAGCAGCGGGATGGTGAGGCTGATAATGGCGGCATCGCCGCTGACCATCTGTGTTGACTCCTCAAAGTTGCTCAACACCTGGCAGATATCAGACATCCACGTCCACTCCTCATTGTAGACTCCTGACTAGTGGAAGTTGACATCTGGCAGTCTACAATTGCTCTGCGCTGCTGGTAAACTCTGGATAACATGTTTAATGTCGAATTCCATCTTGTAGGCATGTCGCACAACAGTCGGTGAGCGAACAGTTGTAGGCGGCGCTGTGCTGCCCTGAGAGTGGCAGCATCTGTGGTCGACTTGCGGAAATGCGCACAGATGCGGTGCACCTTGGTGAGCAAATCAGACAGATTGGGGTATGTCTTGAGGAACCACTGAACTATTAGATTGAACACATGGGCCAGGCATGGCACATGTGTCAGTCTGCCGAGTTGCAGAGCCGCCACCAGGTTACGTCCGTTGTCACACACAACCATGCCTGGCTTGAGGTTCAGCGGTGCCAGCCACACATCGGTCTGCGCCGTGATGCCCTGTAACAGCTCTTGGGCGGTGTGCCTTTTGTCACCTAAGCTCAGCAGTTTGAGCACCGCCTGCTGGCACTTACCCACGGCACTGTTGCTGCGCCTAGAGCTACCGACTGAAGGCGCCGTGCCCACGGATGGTAATTCGGAGGAGGAGGTGGAGGAGGAGGAGGGGTCGGAGGAGGAGGCATAGTAAGTCTGAGAGACCGTGACCGAGGTAGGCCCCGCAATCCTCGGTGTGGGCAGTACATGAGCGGCCCCAGGGTCAGACTCGGTCCCAGCCTCCACCAAGTTAACCCAATGTGCCGTCAGTGAGATATAGTGTCCCTGCCCGCCAGCACTTGTCCATGTGTCCGTGGTTAGGTGGACCTTCTCAGAAACAGCGTTGGTCAGGGCACGGATGATGTTCTGTGACACGTGCTGGTGTAGGGCTGGGACGGCACATCGGGAAAAATAGTGGCGGCTGGGGATCGAATACTGAGGGGCAGCCACCGCCATGAGATTGCGAAAGGCCTCGGTCTCTACCAGCCTATAGGGCAGCATCTCCAGGCTCAGCAATTTGGAGATGTGGACGTTGAGGGCTTGGGCATGTGGGTGGGTGGAACTGTATTTCCTCTTGTGCTCTAGCGTCTGCTGTAAAGACAGCTGAACGCTGCGCTGGGACACATTGGTGGACGCTGTGGAGGATTGTCGAGGCGAAGGTGTGGATTTCCGGCGGGAGGCGCTCGTGCCAGGGTCCTGGGCAGGGGGTTGACTAGCAGAGGCAGCGAGTGACACAGGGGA
>ONZH01003245.1:0-36755 GCA_900303285.1 Rhinella marina
GGGTTCGTTACTCGAAACGAGCACCCGAGCATCGGGAAAAGTTTGACTCGAATAACGAGCACCCGAGCATTTTAGTGCTCGCTCATCTCTAGTAAGGAGTGATTCATTCAGTCTCCAGGTAAAGGGGCATCTAGATGGGGAGTCCAGATTGAATTCCGTCTGTACCAAGTCATGATCTGACCAGGCACATGGGACGTGCTGTAGGACGAAGAGATGTGAGGTTAATGCAGACAAAATGGAGTCAGATGCCAGTGAAGGAAAGTTCCAGAGTTTTCCTGGCTGACCAGTCTAGAATCTTCCAGTTTCTAGGTACTTCTGTTTGTTGAATGACCAGTATGATAATGATGGGTGTGAGAGGGTCATAAAGCACAGTTGTTGTCCATGCACACTGCGGGAGTTGTAGCAGTGTTATGTAACACCTTTGTGTATATATACTGTGACTGTCACTGACATTCTTTGTAACAGTACTGACCATCATTCTGTACCCTGTGCTTTACTGGGCACAGTAATAAAGATCTACATCCTATATTATAAAACTAACAACGAGCATCTGGAATATTATTCTACTATGGTATAAACCCCTAGACGACCAAGTGTTGTCGGACATCGGCTTGATGCAGTGAGTGAGGGAGTGTATTGAGGATCCAGATGAACGTCCATTGAAGCCCCATATCTCCCTCACTCGTACCCTATTCTCACTATTCCGACATGTGCCTTGCATACAAAAGGTGCGGGAGGAGCTGTGTGGAAGATAGAATCCAGTCAATCCTAGTGTAGTGATGATGCACATGGGAGAAATAGGTATATCCTCATAGGGGTTTATTATGTTCCCTCCAATAATCAGCTATGCCTAATTCCTGAATAACTTTCCGAATAGAATTCTTGGATTTGGAGGACAATTTGTCAGCCACAGGGGGGGACCTGTCCAGCCGAGCATTAAAAGTCACATTAAAATCCCCGCACCAAATAATGGATGAGGGATAGTGTCGTTCTAGTAATCTTCCCAAGGTGAGAAGAAGACATCAGGGGTGATCAGTCATAAAGGGGTATTATACAATGAACCTATTACTATAATATATCAGCCTTCTGAGTCTATAATAGTAGGCTCAATCCGGAGGGGTAGGGAGTTTTTAATAAAAATAGCTACGCCTCTACTTTTGGAGGGGAATGGCGCGTCTTAGGTTTGAGCCGGTCGTACTGGAGGAAGGCTTTACGTCTTTTTGGGAAGAGTTAAACCCTCTGACATTATGTGATATGATTTTACACATATCTATTAAAAGGGAAACAAGGGCTTAAACCCTTCAACCCCGGGCCTGTTTTCACCTTCCTGCCCAGGCCATTTTTTGCTAATCTGACATGTGTCACTTTATGTGGTAATAACTTTGGAAGGCTTTTACTTATCCAGGCCATTCTGAGATTGTTTTCTTGTCACATATTTTGCTTCACGACAGTAGTAAATTCGTGGCAAAATATTTTATTTTTATTTAAAAAAAAATACCAAATTTAGCAAAAAATTTTGAAAAATTTGCAAATTTGCAAATTTCAATTTTTCTACTTTCAAAATACATAGTAATACCTCCAAAAATAGTTATTATTTTACATTCCCCATGTCTACTTTATGTTGGCATCATTTTATAAATGTCATTTTACTTTTTTCGAACATTAGAAGGCATAGAGGTTTAGAAGCAGTTTTTCAAATTTTCAACAAAATTTCCAAAACCATTTTTTTAAGCACCAATTCAGATATAAAGTGATTTTGAGGGGCTTACGTAATGGAAAACACCCATAAATGACCCCATTTTAGAAACTACACACCTCAGATTATAAAAAAACTGATGTTACAAACTTTGTTAACCCTTGAGGTGTTCCACAAGAATTAAAGGAAAATGGAGGTGAAATTTCAAAATTTCTCTTTTTTGGTAGATTATTCATGTTAATAATTTTTTTCTTGCAACACAGCAAGGGTTAACAGCAAACCAAACCTCAATATACATTACTCTGATTCAGCAGTTTACAGAAATACCCCATATGTGGTGGTAAACGTCTATATGGGTTTGTGGCAGTGGTCAGAAGGAAAGGAGAGCCATACGGATTTTGGAGGCAGATTTTGCTAGAATAGTTTTTAGGCACCATTTTGTAATTGAGAGACCCTGACTTACCCCTACAGTGGAAATCCTCAAAAAGTGACCCCATTTTGGAAACTACACCCTTCAAAGAATATATTAAGGGGGTACTGACCACTTTGACCCCCTAAGCGTTTTACGGAATTTGGAAACACTTGGCTGTGAAAATTAAAAGTTTAATTTCTTCCAATAAAATGTTACTTTAGCCCCAAATTTTTCATTTTCACAAGGGGTAACAGGAGAAAAGCACCCCATAAGTTGTTCCCTATTTTCTTCTGAATATGGCAACATCCCATATGTGGTGGCAAACTGCTGTGGGGGCAAATGGCAGGACAGATTTTGATAGATTGGTTTGCAGGAGCCATTGATTTTTATTTTTTTGAGTTATTATCTTATGTAGGGGCTCATTTTTTGCGGGATGAAATTACATTTTCATTGGTACCATTTTAGGGTACATAAGGCTTTTTGATTGCTTGGTATTACACTTTTTGTGAGTCAAGGTAAAAAAAAAAATAGCTGTTTTGGCATAGTTTTTAAAAAAATTTTTCACAGCATTCGCCTGAGGGGGCAAATCATGTGATATTTTTATAGAGCAAGTTGTTATGGATGCGGCGATACCCAATATGTCTACCATTTTTATTTTTATTAAATTTTACACAGATTTATTTTTGAACAGAATAAAAAAATTTTTTTGTGTTGCTATTTTCTGAGAGCCATATTGTCTCAGGTAGGGTCTCATTTTTTGCGGGACCAGATGACGGTTTTATTGGTACCATTTTGGGTTAAATATGCCTTTTTGATCACTTGCTATCTCACTTTTTGTGAGGGAAGGTGACCAAAAAATGTCTGTTTTGGCACTGGTTTTTTTGTTGTTTTTTTTACTGCGCTCACCTGGCGGGGTGGATGATGAGATATTTTTATAGAGCCGGTCGATATGGATGCGGCGATACCTAATATGTATACTTCTCTTTTTTCCCCTTTTTTTTTACAATTTTTTTTTAACTTTATTTTGGGAAAAGTGTGCTTTTTTTTTACTTGAAACTTTTATTTTTTGTAAAACTTTATTTTTTTTTACCTTTTTTTTTTTAACTTTTTTCACTTTAACTTTTGGGGGTCTGATCCCCTTTACAATGCATTACAATACTGTTGTACTCAATGTAATACACTTACAGCCTGCTTCGTGTGCGATCCAGGGGGCTGGATCGCACAGGCATGCAGGGATAGCAGCCACGATGCCTAAGGAAGGCATTGGGCTGCTATCCAAGCCATCGGGTCCCCGTCACAGCAGCGCGGGAATCCAATGGACTCCCCTTCCTCCCGCCCGCATCGCATGTGCTGCGGTCAGCGCTGACCGCGGCACATCGAGGGTTAATACGCCCACATCAGTGTTTTCACCGATGCGGGCGTACGCAGCAGGGGTCCGGCTACTGGGCACAACTGGTCCCCCGCAGCTGATCGGGCGGGTGCAGCTCCTGCAACCCCCCGATCTGCGTGCTGTGCTAGTACAGCGCTGGTCGGGAAGTCACTTCCCGCAGCGCCGTACATGTATGGTGCTGGTCGGGAATGGGTTAAACCCGCTAAAAGGTAAACATGTCCAGGGCATAGCAGGAAAGAGAAGAATGGTTGACAGAGAGAAAGATAGACCGGGAGAGTCCAACAAGATCCAAATGGCATCAATACTGTAGAAGAGTCAGCAACTCGGGTAGACAAACTTAACATAACTAATTGAACAAAAACAGTCAGGAGCCATTTGCCGAGCCAAACATGTCGGCGTCGTGTCCTGAAACGCACAAGGCGTAGGGAATACATGGAGCTCAGCACATAAAATTGCTCTTTAAAAGAAGATGAGCCTAGAATTAAGGAAGATAGGAGGAAAGGAGCAAGGGAAAAAGAGAGAGGAGTGAATATATGAACAAGGTATAGCATACCAGAATTGGGATAGAGGCAAACGATGCAACACTCCATCTAGAAATCTCCAATAGTTTAACCTTTTAAGCAAGATCAGCCTTGTCAGGGCAAACCTCTAATTCCAAATGGGCCTCATCGGTAGCCTCCAAACCAAAAGGGGAAATCGCCGCCCACAGGGTCTGCAGTGGAACTAGTGCAACCCTCAAGAACGCATATAGGAAAAGGAAAAAAGTCAAACCTATATAAACGGTATGGTGTGTTCCCCCACCTCGACCAGCAATAGCAAGTCGGGCAAAAAGAGGTCGCCTATTACGACCAGCCATCACAGCTTGTGGTATTGGGAGACACCATCATAACTAAATAAAAGTGGAAAAACATCAGAGTATAGATGTAATCTAACATTACAGGTAGAGATGAGCGGATCTATTTGCCGCTTCGTAAATTCGTATTGAATATTGGAAATTTTCAGCTGCGAAGCGAATCCGAATTTCTTTGGATTCGCTTCGTATTATTCGTAAATCTTCACAAAATTTTACACGCTAACGATACGTACGATACGTATGAAATGTAAGAAACGTACACATTCTGTGTGAGGCGGAACAATGACGATACGCCCACGCAAGAGCGGGAAAGTGAAAATACGCCCCCCTCCGAACTGGAAAAAAACAGCCCGGCCCACCGGGATCCACTGTGGTCCACCAATACCAGCTGCCGTGGAAGATGAAGCCAGCAGCAGCCGGGGAAGCTGGGGCTTCTTTCCTGGATGTAACCTTTCTGGAACCGCTGCAGCTGGAAGTCCTTACCCTTGCTGTCCCGGCAGGAGCATCCGGAAAAGCAAAAATGGCTGCAGCATGCGTTACCACCACCCGGACCCGGTCAAGTCCAACTTCACTAAGAAGAGGGCACTGGAGTTCCACCACCGCAGCGAGCATGGCCTACAAGAGGCAGGAGCGTCCTCTGATGAGCTTCAGCAGCAGCTCGAGCGAGGAGGACCTCAGGTCCCTCATATGAGGAACCCAACTACTGGCAGTGTCAAGGACACTGCAGGAGGACCACACCATGGACTGTACCTGACGGGTGAGATGATAGTTGGCAGTTGTTTTTGTTTAGTTTGTGTTGCCCCCGTTTGACTCTCACCCAGATGGGCATGGCTGTCAGGACTCCTGCCATTCTGCAGAAATGTCCCTGTTGTGCCAAAGTGCGCCTATTTTCCTTTTTATCCCCTTCTTAGATTATTTGGGAGCCCCCTTTTCCAAAAAGGTTTCCTATTTGCTGTTATTCTCTATTATCCATGTGGATTACACATTACCTGTTTGGATTACAATTTAACCTCACGTGGATTACATTTGAATTTTGGAATATGTGTTCCAGACAGACAGTGTTTTATCATGCCAACTAGGATCCATAAGGAGAGACTCAAACGTATATCTGAGCCTTTTATGCTTGCAAATGTGAAATTGATTGCACTAAAATGTTTGCATACTTATGTCTTTGCTGTATTTTAGCTTCACTGTTTTTAATGGTGCAGCACTTTAGCCCATTGTGTGTATTCTTTTTCTGGTACTGCAATGTGTCCTATTATGCACTTATTGTACTGTGTTTTTAGTAAATTTGTACGCACTCTTGTACGCTAATGCTTAGGTATTGCGTATTTTAACTACGCTGACTGTACGTACGTAATTTGGGCAGGAATGTTCGCAAAAAAATGTGTATTTTTTTTACGTAGATTCGGCGAATAAGTTTGTTTAAATACGAATCTTGTCAGAAATGCAGCGAATATTCGGCGAAGCAAATTTTGAATGATTCGCTCATCTCTAGTCACAGGACACAGGGGCTACCCCAGCAACCAATATGTAAATATTGAGAAGAAACATATGTGTTGAAAAAATATATGCTGTACGGTGTGCCCCCCCACCCCAGTCAGCGACATTGAATCGGGCGTAAAGAACTCGACAATCGCGAAACTCAGGCGCAGCCTGCAGCAGGGGGAGGCACCAACACAGCCAGAGAACAGCCTGGAAAAAAATCACTAAAGAAATAGGAAATCCCCAATAGGCATAAATCAAGAATAAAGTGACCCAAGTTTTTCTTTCCTGTCCCGGCTTGTGAATATGTCTTCTGCGCACACACTGCCATGTCACTGCACCCAGAACTGGCGGCGCGTGCGCAGAAGACATATTCACAAGCCGGGACAGGAAAGAAAAGATCCTGTGCGCACGCAACGGCAAGGAGGCGAGTGCGCAGGCGCTGGATCTCAGCGCTAGACTGTTGGGTCTAGCGCTGTCACTCAAGAGGTATGAGGGTGTGATTTAGTGGAGGACGCAGCATTAGGTAGTAAAAGGGGCGTAGGTGAAGCAGTGCTTGGATGGCATAAGCCCGCCTCTGAGTGCTCCGACGCCTCATTTGAATATTTTTTAAAAGTTTATTTTTCTGCAAAACGGGATATCTTACAGCAGAATAAAAGGTATGGCTTTTATCAATGTCATCAGCCCTACCAGGCTATATGCCTGGTAGGGTAGGTTTCATCTGGGTGACAGAGCCTCTTTAATGACATGCAATTGCTAAAGTATTATCCAGGTGCTGGTTTGAAAGTTTAGAATTTTTTTCGTGTGACAACCACTTTAACTGTTTCCACCCCTGCAGATAGCCCAACAGACTTTGAGGTGGAGGCAGCCTTACGCCGCTTTGACACCAGGCTCCATGTTGCCTCCCGGTTTATTCGTGGCCTGCAGCTGGAGCTCTGAGAACTGCAGGCGATGATTGCCAGACGTTGTCAAAGGCCGGCGTAACCTTTTTATTTCCTTTTTTTTTTTATTTCCTTTTATTTTTTGTTGAAAGTTATTATTTATTTTACTAAAATTATTCTTCTAAAACCTGTGTTTTTTTTTTTTTAAACCTTTAACACCTTCCTGACATAGTGCGAAGAATTCAGGGTTGTCTGTTTAGGCCAGAGCTTCCAAAAATTGTGCATAGGCCGGAGCCCGCATTAGTGTGGAGAAGACAGGGTTGTCTGTTTAGGCTGGAGCCTCCAAAAATTGTGAATAGGCCGGAGCCCGCATTAGTGTGAAGAAGACAGGGTTTTTTAACTTGTCTGTTTAGGCCGGAGCCTCCAAAAATTGTCAATAGGCCGGAGCCCGCATTAGTGTGAAGAAGACATGGTTGTGTAACTTGTCTGTTTAGGCCAGAGTCTCCAAAAATTGTGCATAGGCCATTTCACCGGATTAATGAACACAGGGTGTCTTCAGGCCAAGCAATAATAAATTATACACACTCCGGTTCCCGTATTACAGTAAGAGAAAAAAGGCTTGACTTGTTTGGATAACAAGCCTGTAAACATTCTATCTTGTAAAGATAGGCAGTGAAAATTATATATGGGTTTTCATGGTTGCCATGGCCAGTAGTAGTAGGGGACGGGGTACATCAGCACAGCAGAGAGTGAATAGTAAATACAACTTACTGCGGAGGAGGATAACAATCTCGCTAATCGCTAATGTAACTTGTATTGGGAGGCGGAGGTAGACAATAGTGTAACTATTTTATTTTTTAATACCATTTTTTTTTTTTCATATATATTTTGTTTTTGAGGAAAGGCTTCAAAACAAATTTACGAATAGTAAATAGAACTAAGAATGGTGTATAACAAGTGCTAATGTTGAAAACGGAGACGGAGGTAAAAAACTGTTTTTGGATTTTAATAACATTTTGGGGTTTTGGTTTGGGGAGTTCGGGTTCGCTCAGCCCATGACACAAGACATTTGGCATGCAACTTTATAGGCCGGCTGACAGCAACAGTGGGAAAACACTCGGACTATTTCGGCCTAATGTGGCTGATCTAATCATCTGCCTCAGCAAGAGGAATGTGAAAATCGGAGGTAATCCAGCCTTGATTCATTTTTATAAAGGTGCTTTTTTGGACACTGCCAGGTGACAGTTTGGTACTTTTGGGTGTCACCACCCCCCTAGTGGCGCTAAAAACCCTCTCTGACATGACACTTGAGGCTGGGCAGGAAAGAAGCCCTAATGCATAGTGGGCAAGGTCCGGCCACTGTTGTATTCTGCCTGCCTAGAAGTCCAGTGGGTCTGAGAAGAGGTTTTGTGAGCCAGACTGCAGGTAAACCTGAACCTGTTCATTGAGGTGGGTGGACTGGGCCTGCTCACTTGGCTGCGGCTGTTGGGAGGCTGAAAAAAATTGTTGCATCAAACTCATGAGGCTTAACTGGCTGCTGCTGTTTGTGGCAGGAGGTGGGTGACTCTGCTGGGCCTCCCTTTCAGAGACGCTAGCAGCAGGCTGTGGCCAGGTTACTACATAGCTTCTCCCAGTATGAAGCTAATTTCTCCTCCCTTTCCTGGGGAGGAAAACAATCCCCCATGTTGGAGTGATACCATGGGTCCAGAAGCATCGCAAGCCCGTATTCGTCAGTCTGCCTTATTTTTAGGATATGCCTGTCACTCCGTAAGCATGTGAGCATACAGCTCGCCATCCTGGCCAGCGTGCCCGAGGAGCCAGTTCTTTCCATCTCAGCCTCTCTCTGAGACACTTGAGTGTCCCTGAAGGTGTCATCGTAAACCTCCAGCTCCTCCAACTGTGTCTCCTCCTGGTCATCATCAAACTCCTCCTCTTCCTCCCCCTCCTCTACCTAAAGCTCCTCATCCTCCTCCTGCACCTCCATGGAACTTTGTCATTGGGACTCCCCAACACTGACAGCATGGCTTGCAGAGAGATGTCCAGGATTTCGTTCCCCCATTGCCCCCTGCTGCATGAGCGACAGTGTCTTTTCCAGGACACATATTAGTGAAATTAGGTCGTTCACACCGCAGCTGTCCCGGCTGACCAATTTAATGGCTTCTTCAAAGGAAGTTAGAACAGTGCAGGCATCTCGGACCAGCCTCCACTGACAGAAATCTAAGCCACACCTGCTCCCTATGGTCGACGATTCTGGCTGCTGCTGGACAAAGTTATCCACTGCTCTCCGCTGCTCAAGGAGGCGCTGCAACATGTGAAGCATGGAATTCCACCGAGTTGGCACGTCACCTATCAAACGGTGTGGCGGAAGACCGTTTTGCCGCTGTAAGTCCAGCAGAGTGTTGTGGGACACATAAGAGTGACTCAAATGAGTGCAAAGCTTCTGTGACTTTGCCAGCAGTGTGCGCAGGCCAGTGAATGTTTTGAGAAATCTCTGAACCACTAGATTTACGACATGTGCCATACAGGGAGCATGCGTAAATTGCCACAAGTTCAGCGCTGCCACTATATTTGTCCCGTTGTCACCCATGACCTTGCTCACTTCCTGCTAGCGGGGAGACAGCCAGGGTGCTATTTGCTGCTTGATGTGATGCAGCAAGCGCTGGCCTGTGTGGCTGGTGTTGCCAAGACAGATTAAATCTAACACAGCGCGCAGTGTTTAACCTGGCACATGTGATAGGCGATCAACTCTCTGCCCTGATGGTCCTGCAGGCAGACTGCCCATGGAGGTGGAGGAGGGAGCGGATAAGTGTTGGGTGGTCTGCAATCCTGGGTGGAAAGCGCGTGGAGGTGCCAAAAGCAATTCGCCCTGCTGCTGGGGGGTTCCTACCTCGCTGCCACTAAAAACATTCAGCCAGTGGGACGTAAAGGACATGTATTGCCCCTAGCCATAAGCACTGCTCCAGGTGTCAACCGTGACGTGCACAGTGCTTCAGAGAGACAACTGCAGGGAGGGTCCGATATTGTCTGCAACGTTCGAGTAAAGCAAAAACTGTGTTTGTAGGGTGCCAGACACTATAGGTGGAAGGGAAGTAAGGACCCGAGTGTCCGCAAACGTCACTAGAAATATTCTAATCACCATGTTAGTGAAAAAAAGATGGATATAAACTGTATAGAGTAATATGCAATAGCAGAAAATAAAAAAGTTGGTAAACGTACATTGAAAACACAACGCAACGACCACTCCCCCATCACACCTATACTTAGACATACCGAGCGGCTAATCACACAGCCAGCTCGGCGGAATAGCGTATGTCCTGAAACCAGCGATCCGGTCACGTGGTCGTGCCCGATTACGTGGTCGCAACTTTGGACCGTTCCGGTCATGTGACCAGTTGCGCTCCGGACAGGAGCGCTCTTTCTTTAGATTTTAGATACAAGCCACCTATGGGAATAATTTATAATCATGCTGCGTCACAGGAGAAAACAGAACTGGATCGCACATCCCCATAATATTCTTTTGATCTATAAGTGCTTCTCAGCGCAATTTTTAATGCACTAACCCTGCACTGCATGCTATACAAGAGGCATTGGTGTGCGTTCTGATCAAAAGGCAATAAGCCCACTCACCGCGTCAAGGTTGCCTCCAGGAGTGGGACCTACTCTAAACTCTGGCGCAGTATTGCGCAGCGGCAGCATGGCACTGCCCCAGCAAGCAGCGGGACCCAGGGGTCAAACAGCACCTTGCTATCTGAGAAAGCCACCCATGGCACTGGGTCCCGCCAACTCACTAGTTCAGAGCCACAAAAACAAATGCCACCACGCAGTACTGCACCAACTGAACAGTTGTCTAAAACAACATGTCCCATGCTATCAGGAACTCCAACTGAAAGCTGGCAGGTCCATTAGCTCTTATATGCAGACTCCTATTCATTAATTAAAAACACCTGATACCAGAAATGAAAAAGAAAGATTAATATGTAACTGCATCACAGGAGAAAACAGAACTGGATCGCACATCCCCATAATATGCTTTTGATCTATAAGTGCTACTCATTCATTCATAATCATTACAACATGGGTGATTACTTGTAATGCTTCACGCTATTTTACAAAAAATGAGCCTTGATTACTTCGGTCTCATTTTCCCAATATGCGTTCCACTGTTGGAACGCACAACACTTCCGGTAAGATAATACAGGAAGTAATATCGGCCTTTGGCGCCTTTCCGGACATGTGGATTCCACCATACAAGCAACAACTAGTATAAATGTAAGTGTATCTATTTATGTATGCTTTATGTGCTCCTGATGAAGGGGATACTTACCTAAAATCCCCGAAACGCGTCGAGCTTTATACAATAAAAAGTACTTGCTGTATATGAGTCCTCCAGTACATCTATCGTATAGACCGGGACGTACTTACCATTCTACAGGCAACCTCGGCGAGGGAGGAAGGGTAACGAGTGTCTTGAGCTTATCCGGTTTACCCCGCTCCCTGGTGAAGTAAGTCTTACACCCTCAGATGATTTTACGATACCTTGATCTTAACACCATGTGTTTTTAATGTACGTTTACCAACATTTTTACTTTCTGCTATTGCTTACTGCTCTATACAAATTATTTCCATCTATTTTTCACCAACACGGTGATTAGAATATTTCTGGTGACGTTTGTGGACACTCGGTTCCTTCCTTCCATTCCACTATAGGGTCTGGCGCCCCAAAAACACAGTTTTTGCTCTCATTCACGGTACACGTCCTGTAATCCGTGTTTTTCTTCTTGAAGAGGGCCGCTGCCTCTCCCTACTCTGCTCTCCTCTTACAGTCTGTGGCTACTACTCCCCTTTGGCGCCCACCCTCTACTTACTTTCCCTTTCCCTTTATCTTCCCCATATCTCCTCCATATTCATTATACTCCTTTTTATTTTCTAACGTACGAGTAAAGGGCGGGATAACTTTGTTTGGAAAGTAATGCCAGCTAGGGATCTGCCAGCGTGGCTGAGTGCAAGCCATCAGCTCCCTAAAAGCAGTACAATCAACTAAATTGTACGGCAGAGACTGCACAGCCAGCAACTTGGTCAGATGAGAATTTAGTTTGCGCACTGTTGGATTGTGTAAACTTGCGCACTGTTGGTTGTGTAAACTTGCTTCCTGGCCACGCACTCGACGATGGACGGCTGACGAGTAAGAGGAGGTGGAAAAATACACGCGGTTGACGACGAAGTGTATGTACTAGTTACACCCCTGGATGCGGGCTGCCTGACGCAAGGGAGCCCGGGAGAAGTAGCCAGCTCTTCAGAATCAAGGCGCTGCTGTAATCCAACTTGGTTAGTCAAATTTGCGGCATGACGCCGCTTCAGATGGTTCCACAGAGCAGTGGTCCCTACATTTGAGGCTTTCCTACGGCTCAATTTATGCTTACAGAAATTGCACGTGGCCGTGATGATGTCCCCCGGCAGAGTGGTGAAATACTTCCACACACCGGACGTTCGGCCTCCAGAGGTGGCCAAGCTTGTAGCCCTTGCATGCTTAGACCCTGATGCCAGCCCCACTATATTTGGGGTCTCACTAGTTCCCAAGGCAGGCCTGGCCCTGGGCTTAACTCACCTCTGCCCTGTGTTGCTGCCACTACCACCACCCTCCTCCTCGAAGATCAAATCCTCCTCACCAGCCCAAACCGCCTCCCAGGTCCTCCTATCTAACACATCATCATCAGACTCCCCACCACTTTAGTCTGACTACAATATCGGCTGTTCCCTACCAACCTCCGCTTCCTGGCAGTCCAAACTCTGACTGCTCTCTAAAAAATCATCAGGGAGGCTTTCCTCCACATCTGCCGGATTGTGCAATGGGGTTCGGTGGCCTTTTTTTTTTTATAAAATGCAGAAGGGACACCACTAGGAAGGGGCACTGAAGGCTGAGAGGTGGCAGAACATGACGGGCTTTGCTGGAGCGGAATGGTGGAGCAGGAGGAATGCTCTGAGTCTGACCCCTGGCTACATGATACTGTATCAGCAGAAGAAAGCACGTCATCCGGCTGCGATTGAGATTAGTGAGCCATCCACTCCACTACCTCATCCATTTTCTCCTCTACAACAATTTTCGCCTGGTGGGTTAGCCTGGTGGAACAGTGGCCAACTACTACGAATTCCCCTGGTCAAAGCTGCGGCTACATGTCCTTTGCCACTGCTGGCCTGTGCCACCTTCTCCTTTTTTTTTGGAGCACAAGTTCTAGCTTGAAGTGGAACCCTTTTGCTTTTCCATGCCAGACATTTTCACTTGACTGTGGCCCTGCAGGTCTTTGTCTCTCTCCCTGTCTCTCTTCTTGCCTGATTAATATTACTGGCCCTGATATGTGTATTATTATGGATGCCCAGAACAACACCACAATTTTCATAGAACTGTTTTGTGTCTTTCACAACTTCACAGTGCTTCTGCTCGTCTCAGCAGTCACAGTACAACTGATGCATCACTGGCTTACCGAGCCTATGGGCCAATCAGAGCAGGCCCTTTCCAGTAGGTCAGGTGACGGGTTCTTCCCAGGCTTTTTGCCGCTCTCACCACGAACATTTCCGCACAAATAACGAACATACAGTAAAAGTTCGCTAATTAACTGAATTTGTACACATCAGCGTATAAATTAACTGATAAGTAGCATTAGCGTACAATTCATTGGACAAGTACGTAGCATTTGCGTACAAAGGTTTAAGAACATTTAAGATTCGAACAGAGCGAATCTGAAAAGATCCAGATTCGCTTCGGAGTAGAAAATTGCGAAGATTCGTATTGAATCTACAAAGCGACGAATAGATTCGCTCATCTCTAGTCCTGCTATGTAGATGTTACTTTGACAGGTAACAACTACATAAATATTGTGCAGGCCAAGTACACCCCTATATGACATTGGTTTTCCCTAATGGCAGTGACCTCTTTTATCAGGATAATGTGTCCTCCACACAACAAAAAGATGTTCACAAATGTGAAATAGAGTATTGACATGGCCTCCAAGTTCCCTAGATCTCGAACAAACAAACATCTATGGGTTCCCACCCTGAAACTTACAGGACACTTTAAAATGACTAAACCATGCTTTACAAATTGTCTGTGTAGCCCTAATGGTAAACACATGCAGTTTTCAGATGATCCAGAAATACAGGCATTGCTTTGCTGCCAAAGCAATGCAGAGGCACTGTATACAGGAGCAGCATCTCTCCCTGTCTCTCTTCTTGCCAAAAATACAGGCATTGCTTTGCTGCCAAAGCAATGCAGAGGCACTGTATACAGGAGCAGCATCTCCAGCCTGTCTCTCTTCTTGCCTGATTAATATTACTGGCCCTGATATGTGTATTATTATGGATGCCCAGAACAACACCACAATTTTCATAGAACTGTTTTGTGTCTTTCACAACTTCACAGTGCTTCTGCTCGTCTCAGCAGTCACAGTACAACTGATGCGTGACGCGTATTGGATCCATAGGCTTAATAGTCTTGAACCCCATGGTATGAATAGAGAATATGAAATTCAGTGCCTCACTTGATTCAAGGATTTCGACATCAGTCATCACATTACCCCCTTTTTTGGGGGTCACAATATCTGATCCATTTACTTGATCCATTATATACTGTAACCACTATATGCCTATTGTTCCTATTATGAGTAACTAATCCACTATTTCCTGTCTTCCCAGATGCATTGAGAATCAGGAACCTGGTGCCTTCTGTTAGATCTATGTATCCTTTAATCATTACTACACATACTGTATGGGTAAATTGCAGTCATATATCTGCTATACATTACACATCCCTCTATCCCTTCACACCCTGCTTCTCCATATATTATACTACCTGCCAATATTTACTACATACTCTTATAACTATTACACAGCCACAAGCATACAATCTCCTATTCTGTGTAACTTCAGCACCAAGGACAGTGGTGCCCCATATAAGAAACAAATACACTCTTCCCCACGCTAATTTCAACACTATGGAAAATACACATCAACGTCCTTTTTCATAGCAAACTTACGCCCCATACAACAAACAGATGCACTCCTCTCCACGTCAATTTCGACACTATGGAAAATACGCATCTGCGTCCCCCCTCATAGCAAACAGACGCACTCATCCTTTCTCCATTGACACCGAGCGCAGCACCACGGAGAGCTCGCGGCTGAACTCTCTGACACAGAGGCTTGACACGCAATGTACGTAGATTCGCTCCTCCTCCTCTCCCGGAGCACGCCTTTTTAAAGACACAGCACGTCTACATACACGTGTCGCATCTCCCATTGAGCACGCAGCTCCTACCCACAAGCGCCCGCATGCACCATTCTTCCCTGCTTCCAAGCGGCACCAGGTAACCTGCTCTTACTATACATGATGTCTATAAGGTCCATATTAGTTTTAAACTATTTGTGACATACTCCGAAACAAGGGGCTTTCTCCTAGGATTATGCTCCACCTTTCTCACTAATAGGCTATATATCACAACTGATTTGATTTTTTGCTACTGAGATACTCACCCTATGTGTATATATGTATATATGTATATATGTACATATGTAAATATTTTATTTTCTGATCAGCAATTCATTAGATATGGAACAGAGGGGGACTCACCTATATGTATGAAATATGCAAAGTTTCAGATATGATTATAACTACTACTTGGTCCTCATCCCAAACAACAAGATACCTTGCTTAATAGATTATATAATATTCATTATAAATGAATGGGTGTTCTACTTAAGAGTGTCCCTCACTCCATATTGATGTTATTATATGAATCCATGTCATCAGGTAAATTCATGTTACTATGTAATTCCATATCACTATATTATCTTGTGTCACTATATAACCTGAAACATTTTTCGATACACTCCCTGGACTTGTGACTTATGTATCCTTTTTGTTATGTTTTGTGCCACAGTTTGATAAAGGCCGGAAGGGCCGAAACGTCACTTGTTATATTGGGCCGCATACCGAATAAACTTCCACTTGCAAATACTCTGATTAGCACCTTTGACACGACAATTAAGTATGGTTTGTAACTAACTGAGGCTTTATCGTGATCTGATTTATTAACTATGTATTGTTTGATTAATTGAATGATTTTTCTTTTGTGTTGATTAACTCATTGATTCATTAATTTTAGATTTATAAAAGCTATTCTCAATTCATCATGATATATAAATATACTTTTAACCACTGGATGGTCAACCAAGTAGAAAATGTTATAAAAAAAAAATGGTCCAGAAAAAAAATGTGATTTAAGTTCAGCTAAGAGATGGCAAATAATTCATATTATAAGTGCATCATACATTGTATTTGGAATAGAAATACATTTCATGCCAGGGCAGTAATACATTTATAAAAGGTTGGAATTGCCATCTGTAGTATTACTGACCTTGAAACTAAATGGTATTTTTTAAATAGATTTTAATCCTTTTTTGCATACCGAAAATTGCTAAGTTTAAGTTAAAGAGGACCTTTCACTGTTTTAACTTACACTATCTAAATACCTTTAGTGTTAGGGCACCCCCCCGCTAATGCCGGCACCAGTTCAGGTTTTTCAAAATAGCGCTTCTGCGATCCGCTGTGGCCCCCTGGAGACGCCCATTGAGAAACCAGGGAGTCTCCTCCTCCCTGTTCCGATGCTCAGTATTAGCATACTGAGCGGGAAATATACAGAGAGCCACAGCGGAGCGCTATTTTGAAAAACCTGAACTGGTGCCGGCATCAGCGGGGGTGCCCTAACAATAAAGGTATTTAGATAGTGTAAGTTAAAAAAGTGAAAGATCCTCTTTAAGGAGGGAATATCCAAATAATGTATAATCTTTGTATAATTGAAAAGTTCTAAAACTTTCTCATGTACCTTTTTTTTAATTCTCAATAGAGATGAGCGAGCATGCTCGTCCGAGCTTGGTGCTCGTTCGAGTATTAGGGTACTCGTAAGTGCTCGCTGCTCGGACGAGTATCTCGCCATGCTCGAGGAAATGGCAACTTCCGCATCGTGCTTTTTTGGCGCCTAAAAACACAGCCAATCACAAGCCAGGAGACTCTGCGGTACACCCAGCATCACTTGGGGCCCTTACATGTCGATAGCAGGGGTTGGCTGGCCTGATCAGGTGACCCTGGAATATACTACCGACTGGCCGCGGTGCTCGGCTCAGATGCCATCTGGATGTCGTTAGGGATAGAGCTGCTGCGTTTCAGGGACAGTGTTAGGGCCTGCATTTAGTTCTCTGTTAGGCAGGGATCACCCACAAAGAACCCAACAGCCCTTCTAAGGGCTAGAAGACATTTTTTTTTTGTCACTTGGCTGGCTGGCACTAGTAGTGCAGCTATTGCCATGTATAACCCCCTTTTATTTTTTAATGTTATATCTCAGTGATACAAATCCATTGCACACAGCAGTGTGGAACCATTCTGTGTGTCACAGTTCAGTACACTCACTATTTTCTGTCCAGGTGACACTTTCTGTATGTCACCGAATACAACCAAGTCATTTGCTGCCTGTCACGTGTATGGCTTGACCCCAAAAATCTCTGTGCGACATTTGTCTGGGTCACAGTCTAAATAGCTACCGTCAGTAGGGTGTCAGTTAGCTCTACGATAGTTTCTGCACGTCACGTTCCCAAAAAAACAAAAATCCAAAACAAAATATAAAAAAAACATTTTTTGTTGTTTTAGCTGAGTGATACAAATCCATTTCACACAGCTGCGTGTAACCTTTCTGTGTGTCACAGTTCAGCACACTCACTCCAAGCCGTATATTCTGTCCAGGTGACACTTTCTGTACATCACCGAATACAACCAAGTCATTTGCTACCTGTCACGTGTAAATCTTGATCCTAAAAATCTCTGTGCGACATTTGTCTGGGTCGCAGTCTAAATAGCCACCGTCAGTAGGGTGTCAGTCAGCTGTAAGATAGTTTCTGCACGTCACGTTCCCAAAAAAACAAAACTAAAAAAAAAATATAAAAAAAAAATATAGAAAAAAAATTAGTTGAATTTCTTGTTTTACCTCAGTGATACAAATACATTTCACACAGCTGCGTGTAACCTTTCTGTGTGTCACAGTTCAGCACACTCACTCCAATCCGTATATTCTGTCCAGGTGACACTTTCTGTACGTCACCGAATACAACCAAGTCATTTGCTACCTGTCACGTGTAAAGCTTGATCTTAAAAATCTCTGTGCAACATTTGTCTGGGTCGCAGTCTAAATAGTCACCGTCAGTAGGGTGTCAGTCAGCTGTACGATAGTTTCTGCACGTCACGTTCCCAAAAAAACAAAACTAAAAAAAAAATATAAAAAAAAAATATAGAAAAAAAATTTGTTGAATTTCTTGTTTTACCTCAGTGATACAAATACATTTCACACAGCTGCGTGTAACCTTTCTGTGTGTCACAGTTCAGCACACTCACTCTAAACCGTATATTCTGTCCAGGTGACACTTTCTGTACGTCACGGAATACAACCAAGTCATTTGCTACCTGTCACGTGTAAAGCTTGATCCTAAAAATCTCTGTGCGACTTTGTCTGGGTCGCAGTCTAAATAGCCACGTCAGTAGGGTGTCAGTCAGCTGTATGATAGTTTCTGCACGTCACGTTCCCAAAAAAACAAAACAAAACAAAAATATAAAAAAAATATAGAAAAAAAATTAGTTTTTTTGTTGTTTTAGCTGAGTGATACAAATCCATTTTACACAGCTGCGTGTAACCTTTCTGTGTGTCACAGTTCAGCACACTCACTCTAAACCGTATATTCTGTCCAGGTGACACTTTCTGTACGTCACAGAATACAACCAAGTCATTTGCTACCAATAACGTATACAGCTTGATCCAAAAAATCTCTGTGCGACATTTGTCTGGGTCGCAGTCTAAATAGCCACCGTTAACAGGGTGTGAGTTAGGTCTCCGATAGTTTCTGCACGTCACGTTCTCAAAAAAACTAAACTAAAAAAAAAATATTAAAAAAAATTATTTTTTTTAGTTGTTTTAGCTCAGTGATACAAATCCATTTTACTCAGCTGCGTGTAACTTTTCTGTGTGTCACAGTTCAGCACACTCGCTCCAATCCGTATATAATGTCCAGGTGACACTTTCTGTACGTCACAGAATACAACCAAGTCATTTGCTACCAATAACGTATACAGCTTGATCCTAAAAATCTCTGTGCGACATTTGTCTGGGTCGCAGTCTAAATAGCCACCGTTAACAGGGTGTGAGTTAGGTCTCCGATAGTTCCTGCACGTCACGTTCCCAAAAAAACTAAAATAAAAAAAAATATAAAAAAAAAAATATTTTTTTTGTTGTTTTAGCTCAGTGATACAAATCCATTTTACTCAGCTGCGTGTAACCTTTCTGTGTGTCACAGTTCAGCACACTTGCTCCAATCCGTATATATTGTCCGGGTGACACTTTCTGTACGTCACAGAATACAACCAAGTCATTTGCTACCAATAACGTATACAGCTTGATCCTAAAAATCTCTGTGCGACATTTGTCTGGTTCGCAGTCTAAATAGCCACCGTTAACAGGGTGTGAGTTAGGTCTCCAATAGTTCCTGCACGTCACGTTCCCAAAAAAACGAAACCAAAAAAAAATATTAAAAAAAAAATATTTTTTTTGTTGTTTTAGCTCAGTGATACAAATCCATTTTACTCAGCTGCGTGTAACCTTTCTGTGTGTCACAGTTCAAGCACACTCGCTCCAATCCGTATATACTGTCCAGGTGACACTTTCTGTACCTCACTTAATTAAACCAGACTTAACAAGTTTGTGGGTTTCAGTACATCAGGCCCGTTTATTTTATTTTTTTTTTATATCATACACTTATATACAGAAAATGTTGAACCCCAGGGCTAAGGGTCGAGGACGAGAGCGTGGGCGTGGGCATTCAATTACTGCAGGGGGCAGAGACAGTACCTGCTGATGAGGGAGCTGTGGAACGCCGCAGAGCTACACTCCCTAGCTTCATGTCTCAACTTACAGGGACACGTGGTAGAGGACTGTTGAAACCACAACAGTGTGAACAGCTGATCTCGTGGATTGCGGACAATGCTTCAAGTAATTTGTCCACCAGTCAGTCTTCCACGCAGTCCACCCACGTTACCCAAGGGAGCACTCCTCTGGTTCCTCCACCTCAACCTCCTTCCCCCCAGTCTGCCCCCTCCCAGGAAAATTTGGAATGCGATCCGGCATTCTCTGAGGAACTGTTTTCTGGACCCTTCCCAGAGTCACAAACCACTTCTCAGGTTGCTGCTGACCTCTTTCCCGATGCCCAAGTTTTCCAACTGTCGCAGTCTGTGGGTGATGATGATGATGACAATGTTGACTTAGTGGAAGAATTGTGTAAAAAGGTGTCAGACGATGAGGAGACACGGTTGTCAGACAGTGGTGAAGTTGTTGTTAGGGGAGGAATTCCGATGGGGGAGCAGACTGAGGAATCGGAGGATGACGAGGTGACTGACCCGAGCTGGGTTGATATGCCGAGTGAAGACAGTGCTTCTGAGGCGGAGGCAAGTGCTGCACCAGAACAGGTTGTAAGAGGCAGTGGTGTGGCCAGAGGGAGAAGCAGGGCCAGAGCTGGTGCATCAGCAGCAACTGTTTCACGTAGTGAAGCTCCCGTGGCGAGGCCTAGATGTACGCAAGTCTGGAGGTTCTTTAAAGAAAGTGAGGATGACCGACGGACTGTGGTGTGCAACCTGTGCCACACCAGGATCAGCAGGGGTGCCACCACTACTAGCCTAACCACCACCAGCATGCGCAGGCATATGAGTGCTAAACACCCCACCCCCACAATGGAACCAAGGCCGTTCACCACCTCCTGCGGGTCACACCACTGCTCCTTCCCCTGTGTCACTCGCTGCCTCTGCTAGTCAACCCCCTGCGTCACTCGCTGCCTCTGCTAGTCAACCCCCTGCCCAGGACCCTGGCACGAGCGCCTCCCGCCGGAAAACCACACCTTCGCCTCCACGATCCTCCACAGTGTCCACCAACGTGTCCCAGCGCAGCGTTCAGCTGTCTTTACAGCAGACGCTGGAGTGCAAGAGGAAATACAGTTCCATACACCCACATGCCCAAGCCCTCAACGTCCACATCTCCAAATTGCTTAGCCTTGAGATGCTGCCCTATAGGCTGGTAGAGACCGAGGCCTTTCGCAATCTCATGGCGGTGGCTGCCCCTCGGTATTCCGTCCCCAGCCGCCACTATTTTTCCCGATGTGCCGTCCCAGCCCTACACCAGCACGTGTCAGAGAACATCATCCGTGCCCTGACCAACGCTGTTTCTGAGAAGGTCCACCTAACCACGGACACGTGGACAAGTGCTGCCGGGCAGGGACACTATATCTCACTGACGGCACATTGGGTTAACTTGGTGGAGGCTGGGACCGAGAATGACCCTGGGGCCGCTCATGTACTGCCCACACCGAGGATTGCGGGGCCTACCTCGGTCACGGTCTCTCAGACGTACTATGCCTTCCTCCTCCGACCCCTCCTCCTCCTCCACCTCCTCCGAATTACCATCCGTGGGCACGGCGTCTTCAGTCGGTAGCTCTAGGCGCAGCAGCAGTGCCGTGGGTAAGCGCCAGCAGGCGGTGCTCAAACTGCTGAGCTTAGGTGACAAAAGGCACACCGCCCAAGAGCTGTTACAGGGCATCATGGCGCAGACCGATGTGTGGCTGGCACCGCTGAACCTCAAGCCAGGCATGGTTGTGTGTGACAACGGGCGTAACCTGGTGGCGGCTCTGCAACTCGGCAGACTGACACATGTGCCATGCCTGGCCCACATGTTCAATCTAATAGTTCAGCGGTTCCTCAAGACATACCCCAATCTGTCTGATTTGCTCACCAAGGTGCGCCGCATCTGTGCGCATTTCCGCAAGTCGACCACAGATGCTGCCACTCTCAGGGCAGCACAGCGCCGCCTACAACTGCCCGCTCACCGACTGTTGTGCGACGTGCCCACGAGATGGAATTCGACATTAAACATGTTATCCAGAGTTTACCAGCAGCGCAGAGCGATTGTAGACTGCCAGATGTCATCTTCCACCAGAACTGGTAGTCAGGTCAGTCAGATTCCTCAAGTCTACAATGAGGAGTGGACGTGGATGTCTGATATCTGCCAGGTGTTGAGCAACTTTGAGGAGTCAACACAGATGGTCAGCGGCGATGCTGCCATTATCAGCCTCACCATCCCGCTGCTTTGCCTGTTGAAAAACTCACTGCTCAGCATCAAGTCGGATGCTTTGCGCTTGTCACAAGAGATGGTTGAGGAAGATACGTCGCTTGATAGCCAGAGCACCCTCCGGTCTGTTTCTCAGCGCGTATCGGAGGAGGGGGATGAGGATGAGGAGGAAGAGGAGGAGAATGTCGGCGAGACAGTAGAGGGTACCAGTGCTCAGTCCTTAACTCTTGAGCGTGTATGGGCTGAAGAGGAGGACTTGGAGGAGGAGGAGGAGGAGGAAATGGAGAGTCATGCCAGTGAGGAAAGGGAATTCTTGCGTGTTGGGACTCTGGCGCACATGGCAGACTTCATGTTAGGCTGCCTATCCCGTGACCCTCGCGTTAGAAGAATTTTTTCAAACACCGATTACTGGGTGTTCACTCTCCTGGACCCACGGTACAAGCAGAACCTTTCCACTCTCATCCCTGCAGAGGAAAGGAGTATGAGAGTGAATAGATATCAACAGGCCCTGGTGCACAAGCTGAAACAATTCTTCCCATCTGACGCCACTAGCGGCAGAGGGCATGATTCTGTGGGCCAAGTAGCGGGGGAGAGGAGGCGAGCAGGCAGCTTGTCCAGCACTGGTAGGGAAACGCTCTCCAAGTCTCCCAAGGCCTTTGCCACTTTTATGTCACCCCAGCAAGACACTGTCACCTGTCCCCAGTCTAGGCAGAGTAGGGGGGAGCTGTACAGAAAGATGGTGAGGGAGTACGTAGCTGACCATACCAACGTCCGTAGTGATCACTCTGCTCCATACAACTACTGGGTTTCAAAGCTGGACACGTGGCCTGAACTGGCGCTGTATGCCTTGGAGGTGCTGGCCTGCCCTGCAGCTAGCGTGCTGTCAGAGCAGGTATTCAGTGCAGCTGGTGGCGTCATCACCGATAAGCGTACACGCCTGTCAACTGACAGCGCTGACAGGCTGACGCTTATTAAAATGAACAAAGCCTGGATTTCACAGAAATTCAAATCTCCTCCGGGGTAAAGCAGCTAAAGATTTAAATAACTTATGTATCTGATTCCTCTTCTCTACTATTTCTACTCCTCCTCCATATCGTCTTTGCCTAACGCTGACCCAAAAAATGCCATTTTTTAGAGGTCCATCTGGCACTCTTTTACCACAATTTTTCAGGAGGACCCCCTACAGGCCCTCTATTCAAACAATTTTTCCAGAGGTCCACCTACAGGCCCTCTCTCCAAACAATTTTTCCGGAGGTCCAACTACAGGCCCTCTCTTCAAACAATTTTTCCAGAGGTCCACCTACAGGCCCTCTGTCCAAACAATTTTTCCGGAGGTCCACCTACAGGCCCTCTGTCCAAACAATTTTTCCGGAGGTCCACCTACAGGCCCTCTCTCCAAACAATTTTTCCGGAGGTCCACCTACAGGCCCTCTCTCCAAACAATTTTTCCGGAGGTCCACCTACAGGCCCTCTCTCCAAAGAATTTTTCCGGAGGTCCACCTACAGTCCCTCTCTTCAAACAATTTTTCCGGAGGTCCACCTACAGTCCCTCTCTTCAAACAATTTTTCCGGAGTTCCACCTACAGGCCCTCTGTCCAAACAATTTTTCCGGAGGTCCACCTACAGGCCCTCTCTCCAATTCCAGTTTCCAGTTTTATTTGCGCAAACTGCGTAAATTATTATTTTTGGGATAGGTGTGAAAAATAATATTACCTGCGTATCTATATTGCCCAACATTGGATACGGTAGCAAGTAGAAGAGCAAACACATGCTGCCAACAGGGTTCCGCAAATTCCTGGTCCACCCGCAAATTCCTGGTCCACAATGTCAAGGAGGTCGAGGTTCTGTTGATGAGCAACAAGTCCTTCTGTGCTGAAATCGCCGACAACGTCTCAATCTAAGAACCTAAAGACCATTGTGGAGAGAGCGGCACAGCTCGCCATCAAAGTGACGAACCCCAACGCCAGACTGCGCAGAGAAGATAACGAATAAATATCTCTGGTTATTTTTGCTAAATAAAAGTTAAATAAACACAAAAAAAAATTGATCTGTTCCTGTGCCTGATCCACCCAAGTTGAATCTGTCCCATCATGAGAAAGTCCCCCCAAGGAGTCCCCACTGTAACTTGCTTCCCATACAACTACCTCACCCCCCGACAGCTGTGTCTCGCCATTGTCCACCACCTCCTCAGACAACACTGGTAAATCCCCACTGTCAGCACACGGAAACAGCAAAAGGTCTTGCGAATTGGGGCAGAGAATGTTCTGGGCTAGCACATCAGGGAAAGGGTGACTATGGGGTTCCAGGGAGTACGTGACCACATGCAATATCCATTTAAAAGTCATGCCACACTTGATCGAGCTCATAATTGACAATTGTACCGGTTGATGCTAAATTTTTAAGTTGGGGTCCTGCGTCGTCATTCTAACTCTATCCGGCTGTTGTCACCACCACACACGCTAGCCCAGGGGGCACTCCTCTGGCTCTTCCAGCGAAACCTCCTTCCCCCCAGCCTGCCCCCCCACCTACAGGCCCTCTCTCCAAAGAATTTACGTCTTTGTCCTATCTTTCTCTCTCTCCAAACTATTTTTCCAGATAGCTGCCATATACGGTATTAAACTGAGTAGTATACATAGAAGACATACCACACTTGATCAATCTCATAATTTACGACTGTACCGGTTGATGCTAAATTTTTAAGTTGGGGTCCTGCGTCGTCATTCTAAATCCATCCGGCTGTTATCACCACCACACACGCTAGCCCAGGGGGCACTCCTCTGGCTCTTCCAGCGAAACCTCCTTCCCCCCAGCCTGCCCCCCACCTACAGGCCCTCTCTACAAACAATTTACCCGGATAGGGGACGTCTTAGATATTGTACAGATTTTTTTTTGGTTCTTCTTTTATTTGCCTCCTGACCTGTGATAGACAGAGCATGGACACGTCCCCTTAGCTGCAGTGGGAAAGACACTCCCCTGGCCAGAGCAAGCTCTTTTTCCGTTTTCCGTGGTCGAAAAATCCATGAAATATAGGGTCCCAAGATAGGGGACGTATACGGTATTAAACTGAGAAGAATCGATACCATACCGGTTGATGCTAGAGTTTTTCCAAATCCATTCCGGCTGTTGTCACCACCACACACGCTAGCCCAGGGGGCACTCCTCTGGCTCTTCCAGCGAAACCTCCTTCCCCCCAGCCTGCCCCCCACCTACAGGCCCTCTCTACAAACAATTTACCCGGATAGGGGACGTCTTAGATATTGTACAGATTTTTTTTTGGTTCTTCTTTTATTTGCCTCCTGACCTGTGATAGGCAGAGCATGGACACGTCCCCTTAGCTGCAGTGGGAAAGACACTCCCCTGGCCAGAGCAAGCTCTTTTTCCGTTTTCCGTGGTCGAAAAATCAATGAAATATAGGGTCCCAAGATTGGGGACGTATACGGTATTAAACTGAGAAGAATCGATACCATACCGGTTGATGCTAGAGTTTTTCCAAATCCATTCCGGCTGTTGTCACCACCACACACGCTAGCCCAGGGGGCACTCCTCTGGCTCTTCCAGCGAAACCTCCTTCCCCCCAGCCTGCCCCACCTACAGGCCCTCTCTACAAACAATTTACCCGGATAGGGCATGTCTTAGATATTGTACAGATTTTTTTTTGGTTCTTCTTTTATTTGCCTCCTGACCTGTGATAGGCAGAGCATGGACACGTCCCCTTAGCTGCAGTGGGAAAGACACTCCCCTGGCCAGAGCAAGCTCTTTTTCCGTTTTCCGTGGTTGAAAAATCCATGAAATATAGGGTCCCAAGATAGGGGACGTATACGGTATTAAACTGAGAAGAATCGATACCATACCGGTTGATGCTACAGTTTTTCAAAATCCATTCCGGCTGTTGTCACCACCACACACGTTAGCCCAGGGGGCACTCCTCTGGCTCTTCCAGCGAAACCTCCTTCCCCCCCCACCTACAGGCCCTCTCTCCAAACTTGATGTTAGCTGCAGTGCCAGCATGAGCAGTGGTGTCACCTGCAGGCGGTGATGGACCTTCGTTGCACCTAGTTGGGTGCTTCCCTAACATGTGATGGGTATTTGCCTCGCCTTTCTTGGTCTGGGTGAGCACAATTGCCAGGAGGTTAACCACCAGGCTGTTGCCTGAGAATTTGGGGTAATGGTGGGATTAAGCAGCCTCAGAGGCATCCATGCATGCTGCCCCTGCTGTTTCCTGTCCATTTCCCTGGTGTTTCCATCATTTTCTGAGGTTTCCAGGTATTCACCCAGCCTTCCCTAGGCAGAGCCCCGGTCCCCTGCAAAAAATGCTCGAGTCTCCCATTGACTTCAATGGGGTTCGTTACTCGAAACGAGCACCCGAGCATCGGGAAAAGTTCGACTCGAATAACGAGCACCCGAGCATTTTAGTGCTCGCTCATCTCTAATTCTCAACCATTTCCAGGACATGTGCTTGCTGTCTGAAAATAAGAGCACTCTTATTTACATTCAGGGTCAGCATACCCTTACATATCTAAGGCCTGTTTCACACTGCCGGCAGGCAGGCATAGAATGGCAGGAACGGCTGGGCCAAAACCGCTGCACACTGTGCTATTTATCCGACTGCTAATCCTACTTTCAACTGAGGAGTGGTTACAATTGTATCTAGATGCATATATGAAAAGACAAAAAGAAAAGAAGAAAAAAACAGCGCCTCTAGTGTGATATCACCTGGGTGTTAGATAGATAATGTAATAAAATCTGCTTACCAGATGTTGTTGTGAGTAGTCACAACAACTATGTGTGCCTTGCTGGTACTCTGCCCCCCAGCATTAGGGTTTGCTGTACTGCTGCCTCGGTTTCCTCCTTCACCTCCCAGGGGATGTGTGGATTGTTCAGGATTCAAAATAGTAGCCAAAAAGCGGGCTTTTTTGGAAACAACTTGTAACGGCGCTGTCAGCTTGGATTGTCGGTATATTAAGACGGAAAGATAATAAAATGAAGGTTCCTCTTTATTTGTCTACGCGTTTCAAGGGCGCACAGCCCTCTTCCTCAGGACAATAAAATCAGTGTGAGTCGCATGGTACATCGTGGGCATTTTAAACACAATTTTGGCGCGCTCCTTCTTCCAGAGGTGGAGTTTTTCGGAGCTGGGTGTGTTTTGCATAATGAGCTCATACTTCTCAACATATAAAATAAATAAAAAATAATAAATAAAAGCATTTTTGTTACAATAAAACATACTTTCCTTGTGTAATATTTGATATTAGCTATCTTAGTGTCCTCAGGATATCTCGGTGCATACAGTACATGTATATTTTTTCTATATAATAAGAATATACATGTATCAGAATTTATAGTTCTCCCCGTAGTGTGCTGACTGAGTTGCTCTTAGGGTCTGTGTTTGGGCACTCCGTTAAGTGTCCCATATTGACCAAGCTGTGCCGGGTCTTGCACTTCGCATCTCATGCCAGCGGTGTTGTGTGTGTATCCTCCGCTTGGCAGTCTGTATCTAGGGTAGGACTTCTCCTATCGGGGTAGGTGTTGCGTTATAGTGCGCGTTCCCATATATATATATACACAGTATTCAGGGTCGCATATTGGATGGGATTGGGTAGCAGTGTCTATTATGTCCATATTTATAAAGGCAGATTATTTAAATCACTGTGATGGATTCGTGTATAATATATAGTGTGTGGTTCGATTGTAAACGTCTCAAGGAGACCAAAATGGAAATCAAATCCAAGCTGACAGCGCCGTTACAAGTTGTTTCCAAAAAAGCCCGCTTTTTGGCTACTATTTACAATTGTATCTAGTCTGCCCAATAAGCTCAATGAAGCAACACACTGTAGAAATCTTGCAGATCCTTTACTACAATGTATCAGTCTGGAGTGCAGGCTGCTCAGCTCACAGAGCATTGACTAGCCCGGATATGATTGTATTCACTTCTCACTTTCCTCAAATTTAAAATAATCAGAAAAATACATGACTGCATATTGTTTTTTTTGTATTTTTCAAAGGAAAATAAATATCATATTCTGGTTAAATATTAGATTTTGGGTCCTTACCTTGCCATTTAAAAAAAAAAAAACATGTAGGGCAATTGATAGTAAACAAATTTTCTATATATTATATTTATTAATTTTGGATTTTGGATAAATTTGTAGCAAGCTTTAGGAACATACGTATAAGGGAGGCAGGGCAGCACAGTCAGTGAGGCATGTCTTCGCTATTCAGTACTGCGCTGAATAGTGAAGATGGGCAGCTCCTTACCAAAAGACAACTGCAGGGTTAGTTTTTGTATTAAAAATCCAAAATGAATAAATAAAAATGCATTCGCATGTTTGATTTCAAGTGGGTGTTTGTATGAAGTGTGTGACTTTAGATTAAGTTACCTGAGATTCAGGGGCTTTAGAAGGGAACTACATTAAGTCAGTTGCTTTTCATTGCACTGTATTATGCGCTCCATAACCGACAAGGTAGTCCAATGCACATCTTGTCAAATGTATGCAGTCCCGGAACAGCCGTTTGAGGGTATTTTTGCTTAAAATGTAAGCAACTTGCCTGTTTGGAATTGCACAGCCTGTATTTAAACAAGCAAATTTCAATATTGAGATGCATTAACAATTTGAAAAAGAGTTTGCTGCTCCCCTGGGGTATATTCAGGGGAGGGTGGTAGGATGGAGGATCAGGAAAGTGAGGTAGGTAGCTGGATATCAGTTAAAAAGTGGGGTAGAGGGAAGAGTCTCAGGGAGGCTAACCCTGATTTGACACACCCCAATAAGTTTGCAAGCTTGTCACTTCATCTGCCAGCCTGGGGAATGTCAGCTCCAGTAAGCAGGACGAAAGCAAGCCAAGCCACACACGTGCTGGTAGTGGGAGATTCAGTTATTAGGAGTACAGATAGGGCAATCTGTCTCAAAGACCGGGATTGCTGAATGGTGTGTTGTCTTCCTGGTGCTCGAGTTCGACATATCGTGGAACAGGTTGATAGATTACTGGGAGGGGCAGGCAAAGACCCAGGGTCATGGTCCACATTGGAACCAATGACAAAGTTAGAGGTAGGTGGAGTGTCCTTAAAAACTATTTTAGGGATTTAGGCCACAACCTCAGGCCAAGAACCTCAAATGTAGTATTTTCTGAAATACTACCGTTACCACGAGCCACACCAGATAGGCAGCAGGAGAATAGGGAGGTAAACAAGTGGCTCAACTAGTGTAGGAAGGAGGGGTTTGGGTTCCTGGAGAACTGGGCTGACTTTTCTATCGGCTACAGGCTCTATTGGGAAAGTGCAGCTGTTCTGGGGGAGAAGATGGCTAGAAGGTTGGAAGAGTGTTTAAACTAGGCACTGGGGGGAGGGTAATTACATTATAGGATGAGAAGATAGTGAAGATAGTTACCTGGGGCTGGGGGTGGAATGCAGGGAGGGACTAAACAGTTCATAAGGAAACATGTAAGGTAAAAGATATACAAAAACCTCTTAATAGTATGTATATTAATGCCAGAAGCCTGATTAATAAAACTGGTGAACTGGAAGTAGTAATGTCTGAAGAGGACTATGACATAGTGGGAATAACTGAGACATGGCTGGATGATAACTATGACTGGGTGGTAGAGATGAGCGAAGTTTTGAAAAATTTGCTTCAGCCGTTTTACCAAACTTCGACAAGAAATTTGATTTGTTGCAAATTAATTTGTCATAATCTGTGATAAATCAGATATACCCAGGCCACTCTGCCTAATTATGTTCATCACACTTGGTGTCCCAATCTCAGTGTGAAGGCTTGGAACCTAAACTGAAGGGAGATTGCATGGAGAATGTTTTACCATTCTGTAGGTACTGTGCAGTCAGTATTACAGGTGTAATTCATCGTCGTCTACATCACTGTGCAGTGCACCAAGATTCATAGCTAATCCGTTCTGTTACACAAAAAGAAAAGCATACAGCACCCTTCAGAAAAGAAGAACAGAAAAAAAAAATTAAGCCTATATTTTAAGCATCCATAAAGCCTCTTTCAGACCGTCAGTATTTGATCAGTAAATGTTATCCAAACCAGGAGTGGGTCCAAAACAGAGATAAAATGTAATAGAAATATTTGTATCTCTTCCATATTTTGGACCTACTCCTGCTTACAAATACTGATCAAATACTGATGCTGATGATTAGCATCTGTTTTAGCCATTTACGTCTAAAATTAGATTTTTTTAGCAAGGAAAAAAGTCCTGCATGCAGGATTTTAATGGCCTCTTTCACACGGTCAGTGTTTGGTCAGTATTTTGCATCAGTATTTGATCAGTATTTGTAAGTCAACAACAGGAGTGGGTCCAAAAGAGAGATAAAATGTAATGGAAATATTTCATCTGGTCTTTGTTTTGAACCCACTCCTGTTCTTCCTGTTATCAGTAACCATGGTTCCTATCTGCAGTTGGCAAGGAGACAGCCAATGTTCAATTTATTTATTAATGACACAGAGCAGTTCATCGCAGGTGTAGCTCCGTTCACCAAGTCTGACCAGGTGCAGAACCACATGACAAGGCATAGCTTTGCATAGGTGATATGCTGGAGGACCAATGTGAACTGTACCTAGAGGGGAGAGTGAGGACAAGGTGGAGGACGTGGAGGCAGAGGAGGACATTGGTGCAGGAATCCCAGCATTACAACATAGAGGTGGCATTTCCATCACCTGACCAAGTTGCTGGTGTGCCTGGGCAGGAACCACATTTACCCAGTGGGCTGTTAACAACATATATTGTTCTTGACCATAGTTACAACTCCATAAATCAGCGCTACTGTGAACTCTACCAGACATCGAGAGGCCCAAGGACTGGCCCACCTTCTGCTCAATGTACAGGTGCAGGCTGGTGCAGCTTTTTTGGAAAAGTAATGTTGGCTTGACACACTCCACTCTGGGTGGGCACAAGCCATCAGTTCTCTGATGTACCAGCAACTTGGTCAGGTGCACATTCAGCTTCTGCGCTGCTGGATGAGTGCACACATACTGTTGTCTTTTTGCAATTGCCTCGATGATTGATTGCTGTTGAAACAAGTGATGAGGAGGAGGAGAAGAAGGAGCATCAGCAGCAATAGACGACATTGACGTTGATGGGAAGGAATGACAGGGGGTGCGAGATGGTGGGAGATGCAGCGATTGCTGCATCAGGCTGAAACAGTAAACGAGTGGCACGGTTTTCCATTGCCAATTAATGGTGACGCAACATGTCTTGACGTAACTCCATAGTGCTAGCATTAGCACCCTAGCTGTGCCTCACCTTCTGCACACACATCCTCCATACCACCACGCCAATGTCCCTCAGAAACTTTGTGAAAAATTCCTACACTGGCGTTTATGGCATTTTCCCTCCACCACTGCGTGATGCCTACCTGCCTCTGCTTTTATGACCCTGTGCAATGCTAGTGTTTTCCTTACAGGTAGTCTCCCGAGTAGTAAGCAGTGTACCCTGAGTAGCAAGAGTCCACAGATGAAGAGGACACCTAGGAAATAGTGAACATAAAATAATAACCCTTCAATTGTCATTCAAAAGAGTGTATCCTCAGGGAGGCACAAAAATGACAAGCTTTCAAAAAGCAAAATTTGACCAGCTAAGAGAGGCCATTAGCCTCACTAACTGGGACAATGTCCTCGGGAAGAGGAAAGCACCCACAAACTGGGATATTTTTAAAAGTATCCTAAACTCCAATTGTGAGAGGTACATACCGTATGGAAATAAAAGATGAGGAACAAAAAAAAACAAACAATGTGGATAAATAGAATTGTAAAGGGAAAAATGAATTAAAAAAGAAAGCATTTAAAATTGCTTAAAAAAAAGCTAGTGAGGAAGCACTAGCTTATAAGGAAAACTAGAAATAGAATATGTAAAAGACAGATAAAAGCAGCCAAGCTGGAGATATTCATTGCCAAAGAGAGTAAAACTAATCCTTTAGTTATATAAATGGCAAAAAGTTTAAACCTGAAAGTGTTGGCCCTTTAAAGGGTGATGAGGGAAGAGTTGTAGCGAGCGATGAGGAGAAATCGAAGCTATTAAAATTTTTTTTCTTCACTTTATTAATTAAGGAAAATGAAGTGTCGATGAAACTCCCCATTAGAAGTTGCCTGGAATAAGGCCAGGTCAAATGATCCATACAATAGCTAATGTGTAGGTACATGCTGGTACAGTATATACTTCTGTGCTTTGCTGATTCATCAAGGCTCCCATAGGAATACATACATGGGGTTATAACTCACAAATACTGTCAGCAGTAAGAAGATTGCCTTCACTACAGTTCACATTATTACCTTTCTAACAGGTAGAGAATAAAAAATTTTGTGGGCCTGCTATAATAATCAGTGTTGAGCGAGCATGCTCGGCCGAACACCGAGTGTACTCGAGCGCAATGCTCGAGTGTCCCCGCACGTTTGTTCGCTGCTACGCATTAGCGTGCACATTAGCGTGCGCATCTTATAATTTCAAACATCAAATGATTTCAAACATCACGCGCTCCCTGCTGCCACTGTTAGACAGGGAGAGCTGACGCTAACAGGGAGAGAGAGTGTAGGGAGAGATTTTTTCCACGCTGGGCAGGGATTATTATTATTATTATTTTAAAGACCCAAAAGCCCTTTTAAGGGCTACTTCTATATCTCATCTATATCTGCCTGCATTTTTTTTATTTTCTTGTTTGTGGGGGGTTAATAGCACTAGGTGGCCTGGCATTAACGCCACCAGCGCAACTGCTGCAAGTTAAATATGCGCAAGGCGAGCAGTAAGGGACGGGGAAGTGGGCGTCCTGCTGATGCAGGCAGAGGCCATGGCTCTGGGCCCGGTGATACTGTGACGGCTGGCACAGCACAAGAAACTAAGTCATCTAAAACTTCTAGCGTCTTGGCCCAGTTTGCAGGGCGTCTCAAGACACAACTCCTGCAGCCACACCAGCACGAGCAGGTAGTCGGTTGGATTGCAGGTGATAGTGCTTCCAGTCAGTTAAGCACCAACATCTCTTCCACAAAGTCCAGTCTCAGTAGCCAAGAGTCTGGGCAACCACATCCTCACCCTGATCCTCCTTCCTCCCACCATGCTGAATCTGGGCAAAGAAATGATCTCACATTCAGTTATAGCTTTTTTCATCACCGTTCAATCCGTTCATTGATTTGGGCCTGTCACCAAGCCCGCCTGAGGAGATATTGTGCCCTGATTCTCAACCTCTTGATCATCCACAGTCTGAAGAAGATGAGGGTGGGGAAGGGCAAGCATTTTCTCCCGAGGGGGATGATGATGAGACACAGTTGCCAATAAGTCAAAGGCAATTAGGTTGATGATGAGGATGAGATACAGTTAAGTCAGGTTCTCGTTCGTTCACCATGTCAGGAGGAGTAGCAGAGTGAGGGAGTGGAAGAGGAGGTGGTGGACGATGAAATAGCTAACCCAACCTGGCAAGGTGGCAAGCCGAGCGAGGACAGCAGTACAGAGGGGGAGGGATCTGCAGCACCACAACAGGCTGCAAGAGGCCGTGGGGTGGCAAGAGAGAGAAGGCAGGCCACGCCAACCAGGCCCGCGACTGTTCCTCGGAGCACACCCTTGCGGCAATCTCCTTTGCCTATGGGTAGGTGTTCCGCAGTCTGGCGGTTTTTTGAGGAGAGTGCAGACGATAAAAGAATCGTCGTTTGCAACCTGTGCCATACCAAGATGAGCAGGGGCGTAAACACCAGCAACCTGACCACTACCAGCATGATACGCCACATGAAAGCAAAACACCCTAATAGGTGGGCCGAATGCCAGGGTCCACCACCTGTGTCTGCAGGTCACACCACTGCCTCTTCCACTAAGTTACGTGCTGCCCAAGCCGCAGACCCAAATGCCTCCCACCCTGCACCTGGACCATCGCAGACACCCTCAGCAACCACGTCCACTAAGTGTTCCAGCGCAGCGTTCAAATGTCCTTACCACAGGCATTTGAACGCAAACACAAATACCCTGCCACCCACCCACAGGCCATAGCACTAAACGCGCAACTTTCAAAATTGCTGGCCCTGGAAATGTTGCCGTTTAGGCTGGTGGACAGCGAGGCTTTTCGCAGCTTGATGGCTGCAGCTGTTCCTCGATATGCAGTCCCCAGCCGCCACTATTTTTCACATTGTGCCGTCCCTGCCTTACACCAGCATGTGTCCCGAAACATAACCCGTGCCCTGACCAACGCAGTTACGGTGAAAGGTCCACTTAACAACTGACACATGGAAAAGTGCTTGTGGCCAGGGATGCTACATTTCCCTGACGGCACACTGGGTGAACGTTGTGGAGGCTGGGAGCGAGTCGTCCCCTGGGATGGCACAGGTGCTACCGTCGCCAAGGATTGCAGGCCCTAGTTCCGCCACCACCTACACTAGCGGCTGCAACCCCTCCTTCTCCTCCTCCACTTCCTCCTCCACTTCCACTGCAGAATTACAATCTTGCAGCACCAGTCAGACTTCAGTGAGTAGCTGGAAGCAGTGTAGCACAGCAGTGGGGAAGCGGCAACAGGCCGTGCTAAAGCTTATTTGCCTGGGTGACAAACAGCACACCGCCGCTGAGCTGTGGCAGGGCATAAGGGACCAGACTGAGCTGTGGCTCTCCCCACTCAACCTACAGCCAGGAATGGTTATGTCTGATAATGGCCGCAACTTGGTGGCAGCTTTGGAGCTAGGCAACCTCCCACATATACCATGCATGGCCCATGTCCTCAACTTAGTGGTGCAGCGTTTTCTGAAAACCTACCCCCATTTGCCTCAGCTACTGGTGAATGTGCGTCGCCTGTGTGCCCATTTCAGGAAATCACCTACAGCTTCAGCCGGCCTGGCAACGCTGCAGCGCCTTTGCTTGCCAGCTCACCGACTGCTGTGCGACCTGAGCACGCGCTGGAACTCCGCCTTCCACTTGTTGGCCAGGCTATGAGAGCATCAGAGAGCAGTAGTGGAGTACCAGCTGCAACACAGTCGGCGCCTTTCAAGTCAGCTTCCGCTCTTCAGAAGCGACGGGTGGGCATTGATGTCTGACCTCTGTGAGGTTTTGCGCAACTTTGATGAATCTACACAGATGGTGAGCGGCGATAATGCAATTATCAGCGTAACCATCCCACTTCTTTGCCTACTTATAACCTCACTGCTCACAATAAAGGTGGACGCTTTGCGTGTGGAAATGGGGGAAGACCCTACACAGGACGATAGCCAGACCACCCTTGGTTCGTCTTCTCAGCGCCAATTGGAGGAGGACGATGAGGAGGAGGAGCATGAGACGGTTGCCACCGCTATACAGGGTAGTACCCAGAGCAGATTTGCACCATCTCTTCAGCGTGGATGGGCCGATGAGGACAAGGATGAGGAGATTGAGGGTCATTCTCCTGGTGAGGAGAGCGAAGCCTTGTCTGTTGGGACTCTGGCGCACATAGCTGACTTCATGCTAGGCTGTCTTTCCCGTGACCCTCGCGTTATGCGCATATTAGGCAACACCGATTACTGGTTGTTTACCCTTCTCGACCCCCGCTACAAAGAGAACTTCCCATCTCTGATTCCTGTGGTGGAGAGGACAAGTATAATGTTGCAATACTAGAAGGCCCTTATCAAAAAATTGCTCCACAAATTTCCATCTGACAACACTGGCGGCAGAGTACGTAGTTCCTTGGCCACCCGAGGAGGGGAGACGAGAGGAACACACAGCAGTTCCAACAAAGGCAAGGCAACACTCTCCAAGGCCTGGGACAGTTTTATGACACCCCGCCAGCAGCCTCACCCTGATGAGCGGCCTAGTGTGACAAGGAGGGAAAAGTTTTGGAAGATGGTAAAGCAGTACCTAGCTGACCGTGTAAACGTCCTCAGCGATCCCTCTGTGCCTTATAATTATTGGGTGTCAAAACTGGACACGTGGCACGAACTGGCGCTCTACGCCTTGGAGGTGCTGGCCTGCCCTGCCGCCAGCGTTTTATCGGAGCAGGTATTTAGTGCCGCTGGGGGCATAATTACTGATAAGCGCATTCGCCTGTCAACCGACAATGCTGACAGGTTGATGCTTATCAAGATGAACAAGGCCTGGATTGCCCCTGACTTCGCTACCCCACCACAAGAAAGCGACTGAACACTTTTAGGGTGTATTGTATACACTGTTTTCTCATGTAGGCCCTCAAAAATAATGTTTTTAAGGGTCTGTTCACCACCAAGCCCTCAAAAATAATGTTTTCAAAGGTCCTTTCACCACCAGACCCTCAAAAATAATGTTTTCCAGGGTCTGTTAACCACCAGGACCTCAAAAATAATGTTTTCAAGGGTATGTTCACCAGCAGGCCCTCAAAAATAATGTTTTCAAGGGTCTGTTCACCACCAGGCCCTCAAAAATAATGTTTTCAAGGGTCTGTTCACCCCCAGGCCCTCAAAAATAATGTTTTCAAAGGTCTGTTTACCACCAGGCCCTCAACCATAATGTTTTCAATGGTCAGCTCACCAACAGGCCATCAATCTTAATTTTTCACGGGTGTATCTGATGCCCTCCTTTTTGTGTAATAAAAGGTGTATTGGAGTGCCTGTTCCTTGTAATTTTTGGCAGTCTTGTCACTTTGTGCATAGGCTTTATGAGTGTATGAGTCCCACGAGAAGAACAATTGTTCCAGAATGTGAATGAGGCCTTCCTTTATACCCGCTGTATCGGAGTGCCTGTTCCGTGTAATTTTTGGCAGCTCTGTCACTTTGTGCATAGGCTTTGAGTGTATGAGTCCCAGGACAAGAAGAATTGTACGACAATGTGAATGAGGCCATTCTTTATACCCGTTGTATTGGAGTGCCTGTTCCGTGTAATTTTTGGAAGCACTTGCGCTTTACGTATAAATCAATATATGTTTTC